>DF357419.1:175480-187785 GCA_000787875.1 Solanum virginianum | reverse complement strand
ACAAGGCTCCCCAAACCCAGATTTTGGAATATGGAAAGAGGCATTAAGTTAATGCTATCCCCCAAATCAGATAGTGCTTTAGCAAATACTAGTTCTCCTACCGTACATGATATGGTGAATGCATCCGGGTCCTTCCGCTTCTACACTAATGACTTTATTGTAATGGCACTACAACACTGAACATGTTTGGAGAGGTCTTAGTTCACATTTAGCTTTCTTTTGACTAGGTCTTTCATCCATTTGACATGTCCCGACATCCTCTTAAGGGCCTTAACTAAAGGGATATCCATCGACAAATTTTTTAACACCACCAAAAACTGTTCAAACATACCTTCCTTCTTTGTTTTTCCAAGCCTTTGAGGAAAAGGAGGAGGGGGCCTCGAAAAAGTATTATATTTTTTGGGTTGCTTATCCATGTTGCCTGCCTAGGTTCCTTCATTCATCCTCTTCTTATAATTCGTATTTTCTGTCTCTTGCATAGGGGGTTTCGCAACATCTTTTCCATTCCGAGTCATCACCGCCATGTAATGCCCTTCATTTTTAAGATTTTGAACTGTATTGCTTGGTAGGGTGCCCTTTTGGCATTGGTTCAATTGTAAAGAAATTTGTTCAAATTGTTGCTCTAGTTGCTTGATTGCCATGGAGTGAGACTCTATCTTTTGATTAATAGTTGATATATCTGTCTCATCTTGGTGGTCGGCTCATTTAAATAATTTTTCGAACATATCTTCGATCTTGGAGTTACTTGATCCGGCATCACAATTGTGTGATGGCATATAAGGACCATTCCTGTAGCCCTCTCTTCTCCCCCATTCTGCATCTAGCACTCTCTATCTCATAGTATCCACCCCGACTATCTCTATATATCCCATCACGGGTGAAGTTTCGACCTTTATTCCCGGAACCTTGCCTCCAATAATCCGAATTGGACCCTTAGGGGTTGTTCCGGAAACCCGCTGCTTGGTTGCTTACAAAACATACATTCTCATCAAAGAATGGATCATCATAGGTAGGAACCTTCGGAGGTTGGTGCGTGACTGCCTTGACACTTGCCTGATTTTTGTTTAAAACCAAGTCCATACTTGTGCGAAGTTGAGCAAGTTGCTCCATGATCTCTTCATTTACTTTTGCTTGCTATTATTTGTGCTAACTGCACAAGGAGATTTCACCATACCTTGCTCTCATTGTCCTTATGCTCGATTTTTTCTACCATTTGCTCCATTCTTATGGCTATCAATGCAAAAGGTTGGTCTAGGAACATGTCTCCCATAATCATATCGGCGCAAGCTTGTATATTTTCATCAAGTGCCCGATAGAAAATTTCAACCAGGGCATTGTCAACAATCTTATGATTAAGGACTATCCTTAAGCATTTAGTAAATCTCTCCTATGTTGTGCTAATAGAATCACCCGACAATTGCTCAAAGTTATCGGTTTGGTCCTTGAGATTCAACTTCTTGGACCTTGGGAAATATCTTTCAAGGAATACTCTCTGAAGTTCAGCCCAACTTGTGATAGTACCAGGAGGAAGCTCGAACTACCATATAGCTACATTGCTAGTCAATAATAGTGGAAACACTCTCAAACCCACAACATCAAGAGAAAGGTTTTGTGTCCCCATGACACTCTTGCAAACGAACACCACATTTCGAAGATTCAATAATAGTGGAAACACTCTCAAACCCACAACATCAAGAGAAAGGTTTTGTGTCCCCATGACACTCTTGCAAACGAACACCACATTTTGAAGATGACGGTGGGGATCCTCCAAAGGTTGCCCTATGAATGGTCCTTATTTTTTGGAGCATTTGGAGCACTGCACTTAATACCGTGAACTTAGTATCTGCTGGTAAAGGAGGTAGTACTATAGAACCAGTAACATCCATAGCCATATGGTTCAATCGATATTGATTCCACCCATAAGCGTTTTCATTGAAGTCCCTGAGTTGTGGCTTGTTACCCCTTTGTGGTGGGTTCTCCTCTCTATCCATATCCTCATTCGTATGCATATTCTCCTCAACCTCAATATCCTCATTCACTTGAGCCATTCTTCTTGGTAGTCGATGGATCTCTAAATTTAGAGGAGCTAAGTGATTGCCTTGGCTCCTTGTGTTGGGCATACAACCTAGTATACCCTGCAAATAAAATCAAACAACAAAAACAAAACAAAAGTAAAGTACAAGAGACTCTAGAAATCAACACTAGAACTAACTAATAGTGAAAGCAACTTAAAAGCTAGCCATATTCCTTGACAACGGTGCCATAATTTCTGATGATGTTCACGCTCCAATAAGAAAGCGATCATTGTCAGCAATTAACCTAACCGAAGGTTAAAGTCGAATCCACAGGGAATACAGGGTTGACTACAAGAATTCACTATCAATCATTTTGAGTATCAATAACTAAAATCTCTAAATGGGGGAGGGGGATGGTTTTGGTTAGGGTCGAATCCACAGGAAATACAGGGCTTGACTCCAAGACTTCACTACTAATCATTTCTAGTATTTATTACTACAATCTCTAAATACGGGGGAGGGGGGAGGGTTTGTGATTCAAAAACAAAATAAAATAAACACTAACTATAATGTAGGGAAACACTCAAGTTTAGGGACAACTCAAGAATTGTGTTCCCCATGGTTCATCAACTCAATTACCCTAGATAACATAACTATAATTGGTGATTTGCATGCAAGATGGTAACTTAGGTTCTTCCAACCCTCTTGTGAAGGTGAAGCTCGAATTTCACCATGGCGCTTGGTCGGCCACCATGGCATGCTAACTAACCGTTACTAGTAGTCCCAGTCAACCTCTCCTTGGTTCGGATTAGTTGATTAGACGAGAACACATCAATCAAATTCTATCATCTACTTCCCTTTTCCTATTCGTCACTACTTTGGTCGGGATCATGATAGTAGGTGGAGTTTTGTGTTATGCAAAACCCCAATCATAGAAATGCAAGAAACCTAGGTTATTTCAAGTCAACTACCCATAGTTCCCACAACCCCAAGTTGTGGGTGCTTAGCTACTCATAGATAAAGCAAAACATACAAAAATGCACATGATAGACATAATTGAGAGTTTTACGAATAACAATGAAGAGATTGAGCACCACAACTTGCAAACCCACAAGCTTGATTGATCAACAATGAGTTCAAGGTAAGATTTGCAATCCGCAAAATGGGTTTTCCAATAGAGAGCAATAAACTACCCTACAAAACTAAGAGAAGATTCAAAATATAATGGTAGATTGCTTACTGGTCGAACTCACCTCTCAAAAACCTAACTTAAACTTTATATAGTATTTACAAAATAACCCTAAAGTTTACATAGAGAACACAACTGGAAGCTGATAAGTCTCATAGTTACGACTCGTAGGATGATCTAGGAGTCGTAGTCGGGGTCTTGTATCAGGTTTTTGGCATCTTGGATTGAACTGGTATGACTCATAGGTATGAGTCATTACTTGAGAAATGACTCATATATTTGTCTCGTAGTCTTGGTCTTTAGTTTTTGGTCTGACATTTTAGCTCTTTGATTCTTGCTATGGGTCCACCTATACAAGTCATAGTATGTATTATGACTCGTAGGATGTGCTCATAGGAGTGACCTTCACTTGGTAGATTTTTGATTTTGGTCTCTAATTCCAGCTATGACACCACCCTACGACTCGTAGCTTGAGCTACGACTTGTAGGTTGGCTCGTATGGCCTATACTTTAGCAAAATCTGCAACTTTTCTTCAAAATCATTCCAACCTCATTTTTTTGCAAGATCAACACAAAAACATATCAAAACACTAAAAATCGCTTTAAGAACTCATAAAATCCCTTGTTTCAGGTACCAAATATGCGGTATTTCTATATCACATTAGAGTGTCATGCGGACACTAAACCTTTCTCTTGATTTTGTGGGTTTAAGAGTGTTTCCACTATTATTGACTGGCAATGCAGCTGAATGGTTGTCCGAGCTTCCTCCGGGTACTATCACAAGTTGGGCTTAACTTCAAAGAGTAATCCTTGAATGATATTTTCCAAGATCTAAGATGTTAAAGCTCAAGGACCAAATCAACAACTTTGAGCAATTGCCGGGTGATTCTATCAGCACAATATGGGAGAGGTTTACTAAATGCTTGAGGATGGTCCCTGATCATAAGATTGTTGACGATCCCTTGGTTGAGACTTTATATCGGGCACTGGACGAGAATAGTCAAGCTTGCGCCCATACGATTATGGAAGGCATGTTCCTAGACCAACCTTTTGCATTGATAGCCTTAAGGATGGAGCAAGTGGTCAAAATATGTAGAGCATGGGGTCAAAATAAGTAGAGCATGGGGTCAATGAGAGCGAGGTGTGATGAAACCTTCTTGTGTGGTTAACACCAATAATAAGCAACCAAAGGTGAATGAAGAGATCATGGAACAACTTGCTCAGCTTCGCATAAGTATGGACTTAGTTTTAAAGCAAAATTAGGCAAGTGTCAAGGCAGTCACCCACCAATCTCCGAAGGCTCCTATTTATGATGATCTATTTTTTTGATGAGGATGCATGTTTTGTAACCAACCAAGCGACAGGTTTTCGAAACAACCCCCAAGGGTCTAATTCGGACTATTGGAGGTGAGGTTCCGAGAATTAAGGTCAGAACTTCAATCATGATGGTATGTATAGAGACAATCAGGGTGGATACTATGAGAGAGAGAGTGCCAGATGCCGAGTGGAAAAGAAGAGAGGGCTACAAGAATGGTCCTTAAGTGCCACCTCATAATCATGATGCAGTATCAAGCAACTCCAGGATTGAAGATATGTTCGAGAAGTTGTTGAAATGAGCCTACCACCAAGATGAGGCTTTAAAGGGAATGAAAGCAGATATTTTAAGTGTTAACCAAAAAAATAGAGTCTCACTCAGTAGCCATTAAGCAACTAAAATAATAATTTGGGCAAGTTTCTTCATAATTGAACCAATGTTAAAAGGGCACCCTACCAAGCAATATGGTTCAAAACCCAAAGAATGAAGGGCATAGCATGGTGGTGATGACTAGGAGTGGCAAGAGCACCATAGATCTCCCTAGGCTGGTAATTGTGGATGAAGTTGATAAGAAAGGTCTTGGTGGTAAAGTGGCGGTTGAGGCATAAGATCCGAAGGTTGTTGGGATACAAGAAGAAGAAGAAAAGGAGCATTAGAAATTGAAATAAATTCCCAAACCCCCTCCTCCTTTCCCTAAAAGGCTTAAGAGAAAGGAAGAGAAGGGAAAATACAAACACTTCTTCTCGATGTTGAAGCAACTCTCCATCAACTTTCCCCTTCTAGAGGCCTTGGAGAAAATGCCCAGGTATGCTAAGTACATGAAGGATTTGTCACCAAGAAATGCACTTTGATCTAAGAGTTCTCGCAAGAACTCCAACAATGTAGTGCAATTATGACCAAATGTCTTACTCAAAAGAGATAGGACCCCAGTGCATTCACCATCCCTTGTACCATTGGTGATGTTGAGTTCGCAAGAGGCTTGTATAACTTAGGAGCGAGCATCAATCTAATGCCTCTTACTGTATTCAAAAAGCTTGGCCTTGGTACTTCTACCTTGATGAGAATGAGGTTGCTTATGGCAGATCAAACCATTAAAAATTTGGATGGAATTCTTTTGGATGTGCTTGTTAAAGTTGATAAATTCATCTGTTTGGCGGATTTTGTAATCCTTGACTAAGAAGTTGATTTTGAGGTGCCCATCATCTTGGGGAGACCATTTTTGGCTACTGGGAGAGCCCTAGTGGATAGGGATTTAGGTCAACTATAATTTAGGGTAAATGATGTAGAAGCTGTGTTCGATATTCACCAATCCATGAAACACTTCGATGAGTGAAAGAGTGAGGTGTGGACCCTCGATGATAGTTGATGAAAAATGATGACAAAGTTGAGCCACGATATTAAATAAGACGCTTCTTGGGAGGCAACCCAAGCATTGTTGATAAGTATTGGTTTATTTTAAGTGTTTTTGGTTGTGAGAGTCTTAGGTAGAAGTTGTGAGTTTGTTTTTATGTTAAAAGACATTGGTACAGTTGTAATATTTTGAGAATTATTGTGTTTTAAGATTTGGTTTGCAGGTGAAAATGAAAGAACTAAAAAATCTGAAGAATGAAACTTGAAGTAGCCTCTACGATTAGGCATACGAGTCATAGTCTTTACTATGACTTGTAGTCATGTATCATAGAGAATCAATGAGTATCAGAAGTTGGCACATACACTACGAGCGAACCTTATGATTCGTAGTGTCTTCTACGAGTCGTAAGAGGGGTTTGTAGTGCCCAGGTATAATTTCTAAATTTTTATAAGTCTTGGGTCTACTAGGAGATCGGGACCTACGAGTTGTAACATAGACTATGACTCGTAGTCGAGGTCTCGTAGCCCCGATTTGCAGTTTTAACAAAGCTGACCCGATTTCATTTAAAAGGGGGTCAAAATAAATTTGACCCCCAAATTTATTTCACCAACCCTAAAAGGTGACAGAAAACTTCCTTTCATCACCCACATCACTTTTCTGACAATAATTCTAGCTACCCATGTCAATTTATGGCAACGATTCTAGTGAAGTTATTATTCTCAGTGTTTTCAGCGCGATTTTGAATTTCTTTCACTTTGGTTTACTTCTCCAATCGATGGATAAGCTCCATGGTTAAATTTTGCAATCTTTTGTGGTGAGTTTGTTCCCTATATGAGTGTGTGCTTGGTTTGATCATGTTAAATCATATCATATAGTGATTATTGAACTAGACCTGTAACCTAGGGTTTTTAGGCTTTGAAGAGTTGAGTTGCGAATCGAATCATGTTGAAATTCTTGAGTGGGTGATGGTGAATGCGAAAGTTATAATTCATGAGATGTATTGTATTATTGCTGCCCACTCATGATCTAAATTGTTGTCAAAATTAGAATATAGGAGGTGTAGGTGTAATGCTCATGCTTTAACTTATAGGATTTGTTTGATTTGATTTGTTTGGAATGTTCCATAGTTGTTGAATATGAGTTGCATAATATATTGTTGTCGGTCTGCTTGACGTAGTGTGGAACTGGTTTTGTCTCCTAGGTATGATGGTCATTTTGAATTTCTAATATTAGTATGAAATTGATCATATACCAAGTATTTGATATTGTTATTGAGTGCCAAGTATGTTGAGTTGTGTGTTTGATTTGTTGCTTTGCGTGGGAAAATATTAGGCACTACAGATGCCTTCTGCAGTCAGTTACGAGGCACTTCTATGACTCATAAGTCCCTATATAAGTAGTAGTAGTCCCTCATAGCAAGCATCAGTCATATGTGGTTCCTTCATTTTTATCATACGAGACCCACATACGGCTCGTAGTTCATGATACATCTCATAGTGAGGGTCTCATAAGTTTTTCTAAGTTTTTGAAAATGTTTCTAGAATTTGGTACAAGACTGAGACTAGGACTCGTAGGTCACCCTACGAGTCATAACAGCATCTCATATCTGAGATCAAAAAGCATCTTTGAAGGCATATTGGGTCTACAAGGCTTGTATGCGACTCGTAGGTCACCTTACGAGTCATAACTACACTCCTATCGGCAAAACTGCAGTTGCATTAGTAATTCTTCTAATTTTTGTTTATTTTTGTTCATTGTTCTTTATTGCATGTTTAGTTAGCTAAAACATCTTAATGCTCACATGGGTTGTTGGTTGGTTTGCAGGTACCATGACCCTAAAGGACAGAAGAGCAATCCAAACCTTTCAAAGGAGATGGGTAGATGAGTCTTCTGAGATCGAGAGATTCGAGGGCTCGGTGGAGGTGCACAGGGTCTGGATAGACCCCTTGGAAAATGTGCCTTAGACCCAAGCCCGTACAGCTCGGGAACCTATGAAAGTAAGTAGTGCCTCCCAGTCTGAAGAGGCAGTATAAGAGGTTGAGAGAAATGGCTCGGGGAGTAGCTCACCACAGATGACTCTCACACATTTCGACTCTAAGTCAGCATTCGAGAGCACCTTACAGACTCAGCAAAAGGAATCCCAATCTCAGCCTCTGGCCGATCGCAAATGGTGTGTTACGGGCATGAAAACAATATACGACTAGGGGTTGGAGCCTAAGGGGCAAGGCAAATTGGTCTACCATTTTTATGACGAGTCCAGATTAAATCCCTTAGGCTTAGATAGACTACCCAGATTGGATGCTGGGTTAGATGAGCACGGACTATGGTGGACCATGTAGAAGCTGGACAAATATTCCCCTTATGTAGTCCATGAGTTTTGTGCGGCATATCTTGCTACACTCCGCAGGAGGCTGTCAGAGAATAAGAAGATGATTAAGTAGTCGAGTCTATGGGTGGTGACAGTCTAGGGGAGGAAAGTTTATATCTAGAGGAGACGATCCAATGAGTGTAGTTTGGACCCACTTCTAGAGTTCCTCAGTCTACCGCGAAATACGATAGCCATATTGATAAAATGAGGAGAGTGGTGATTGGGAAGGTCATTAGGGCCAGGATAGAGCTGCTATGATAGATAGCCAGCCAAATCTGCGAGGTGGGGGTCGAGCTGACATGGGTCACAAACCACGTAGATTCTATAGTTAAAGCCTATCTCTCCTTTCGAGCCAAGTTTTGGTGGTCCATTATCCGTTGGCGTATTAGGCTAACCTTCATAGATAATGTGATCACCCTTAAGAGAGCCATATTATTGGCCAACATTCTAGCTGGCTATGCTATAGATTAGGCCTGGATCATTTTGGAGCAGATTCGCGAGGTTGCAGCTTAGACGAACACCTCACTGCCATTTCTAGTTCTGATCCATTGACTATGTAGTGCAACAGGTGTTCCTATTGACCCTCATCGGGACCCTTATATAGAGGCCATATGCACTATAGATCCTAGCCTGATAAATGTTGATGAAAATCTGGTGGCTTTACCACGAGTAGCTCCTACAGCTATCCTAGAGCCATTCTCGATAGAGTCTCAGATTCCAAGTTCACCTCCAGCTACTACCGACACTACTCCGACTACTACAAAACTTATACCAGCGATTGAGATCGAGTTTACACCATCCTCTAGCACTCCAGCACCAGCAGCTACTTTATAGGTTGACCCTTATTTCTCTACTATTACATTTCAGGCTTTATTACGCAAGGTGGCTGTAGCAGAGGATAGGCTACATGAGTTATCAGCATGGGTCTGGCCATTAATTGATTAGACTTTTTGGGACTCCAAGGAGAGGATGAAGGCATTTGCCCAAGATTTAGTTGGTGAGAGAGTCCGAGAAGTGGATGCTCCGGTCAATGCTTTTGAGGCTAGAGTCCACAAGAGGCTTAAGGGAGCTAGACCTGCCTACGCGCGTGCAGTTACTGAGGAGTTGGCCAAGCTTAAGACCGACTTATTACAAATGTTGGCAGCCCCTGTTCCAGGCCCAGAAGTAGTACTAATAGGTGATGAGATATTTGATTGGCTCATCGACTGTCCTGACACCCGTAGGAAGAGGCCCATTGAGCACGATGACCCAGAGCGGACCCTAAAGAAGTCAAGACAGGAGGAGTAGCCCATACCCAAGGAGGTGGTGCAGGAGTCACTGCTGTTGGTGGCTATTCAAAGAGATCGAGCACAGCACACCCTACAAGGAGAGGGTAGTTCTCAGATTGCTGCAGAGGAGATGGTGCCCCAGGACCCCACAAACTAGCCAAAGACCGGTGCTTGATACACCATGATGTTTGACTTCTTTTGACCCCAGTTCTCATTTTCTCATGTTGGATACTTTGTTGTCTTTTCAGACAATATTTTATTATGTTGGTTTTTGGTTGTGTTTAAATATTCTTATGTTAGATATTGTTTTTACTTATACTTTAGATGTTATTTTTTGGTTTATAATGGATGTGTGTATATACTTCTATATTATCATATTTTGTTTTTGTTCTTGTCTTTACTTTGAGGACAAAGTATCCTATTTTGGTCGGGTATGCGAAGTTATGGATTAAGGTGAAGTCTGAGTAGCCTCAAGTCCATAACTTCCCCTATTTTTGATCCCAAGATTTTCTTGCCATGCTTCTTTTTCCTTGTGGATGTTTACATTTCTGTTGAACCAGCATGTTTAGGTAGTGTTGATGATGGGTAAATTTGTAGTAGTGTTATCTTTTGGCATATACATAATTTTTAGATGTGTTTTTAATGTTTTGATAAAAAATTGGGTACCTTCAAAATTTGAGGTTGTGATTATTGATGCATTCATACATTTTTGAGTATCTGGAAATGTTTATTCTGATATTGTAAAGGTAAGTTGAGATTGAAAACATGACCTGTGAGTCTATACTTGATTGTGGATGCAATTGCCATGTGTGTTGTTAGCTTATTTTGCTGCATTCATGCATCTTGTATGGACCCAGAACTTGCCTTGTTACTCTAAAATTGGTTTGGTGATGTGGTGGATATAGAGAGGATCTTAGGCCTTTGTTATTTGAGTGAAACCACTTTTGGCCCCACTAGATGAGCTAGTGAATCCCTTGTTCCAAACTTTTGAGCTTCTTATATACTCATTCTTTCCTAATACCTTGCTAGTTTAACCTTGTTTGATGAAATACCTTGATATTAGCCCTGGTCTATCCTTGAACATGTGAACCTTGATTGAGGCTAAAGGCCTAAGTTGAGGGCGGCTGTAGTTGGCGGCCCTGGTTTGAGGCATAGATACTGTGTACATCACTTGAGGATAAAAGCCTAAGTTGAGGGTGGCCCTTATGGTGGTAAAGTAATAATAATAAGGTGATTAGCTGGAAAATCAAGAAAGAAATGAAAAAGCATGAACCGAGTGAAGAAAAAGAAAAGCAAAAATGCCTTGAGTTGAGAAAAAAATAGCAAAAATGAGTCTGAAAGCGAGGTACAGCTAAAAAAGAGAAAGAAAGCACGTGAGCAAAGTTGAAAATAGGAGAATAAGTGTGGATTAATTAAAAAGGGCTGGCGCATGAAAGCAAAAAAGTGTTGGTAAACATGGTTCAAGGATAGTTTTAGTCACTACTTGCCTAAAATACCATACCGAAGCACCCTGAACCTTCGTTACAAGCCTATAAGTCATAAAGTGATCCAACTCCACTTTATCACCAAGCCAGAAGATGAGTATAGAGGCATGCCTATGGTGTTAGTCAGTATGCATTGAATTTCAACTGTAAGAGTGTGAATGATTCCTCAGTCCCTAAATTCTAAATGCTTTTGAGTGAGTATGAGGGACTTCTTTTACAGCTATCCTAGAGCCATTCTCGATAGAGTCTCAGATTCCAAGTTCACCTCCAGCTACTACCGACACTACTCCGACTACTACAAAACTTATTTCAGTAAGGGAATTTGCACTACTTGAGTAACATATGACTATACCAGCGATTGTGGATGGTTGATGCTCCTTAGCTTGTCATAGTTGGATTGCCAGGTATCTCATTATGTTCTTGTTTGCTTAATAACTTTGCAATCTTGTTTTGAAAATAGTAGTTAGGTACCAGAATCAAATGAGCTGTTGTATATGCCATTAGTATAGCTGCTATGAATTTCTCTTTGTCTGTGTAGATTGAGTCATCTCTTGAGGACAAGCAACAATTCTAAGTTGAGGGTATTGATGTTCTGTCAAAATACAACACATTTGGTGCCCAAAAGAAGGGATTTTTTGAGTTCTTAAAGTGACTTTTTATAGTTTTAATGTGTTTTTGTGTTAATCTTGTAGAAAAGTTAGGTTGACATGATTTTGAAGAAAAGTTACAGATTTTGCTGAAGCTTAGGACACACGACCATAATTACGAGTCATAGCCTAAGCTATGAGTCGTAGGGTGGTGTCATAGTAAGAATCAGAGACAAAAAATTCAGAAATTTGGTATGTGGAGGTCACCCCTACGAGTCCATCATACGAGTCTTAAGCCTCATACAACTCATATAGGTGGACTCGTAGCAAGAATTAGAGAGCCAAGATGTTGGATAAAAAACTAAAGGCCAAGACTACGAGAGGAACATACGAGTCGTATCTCAAGCAATGACTCATACCTATGGGTTGTAATAGTTAAGTCTAAGATGCAAAGAACTTAATACGAGACCCCGACTACGACTTGAAGGTCATGCTACGAGTCGTAACTACGAGACTTATCAGCTGCCAGCTATCTTTTCTATGTAAATTCTAGGGTTATTTTGCAAATACTATATATATTTTAAGTTAGGTTTTTAGAGGAGACTTCGACCATTATACAATCTACAATCACATTTTGAATCCTTTCTTAGTTTTTTAGAGTATTTTATTGTTCTCTTTTGGAAAACCCATTTTGGGGATTGCAAATCTTGCCTTGTACTCATTGTTGA
>DF357419.1:136045-159367 GCA_000787875.1 Solanum virginianum | reverse complement strand
AATCACTTCCGATGGAGGGTGGTCATGTCCATCAACCAATTGAGGGGTTGATTCCTCAATCACTACTAAGGGGTGGTCTACCTTAGATTCCAAGTACTCACTTGCTTGGTCTATGGTGATGGTTCATTCCTACTAATGTAATATGTTCCATATATAAGCATGTTTACTTCAAGTATCATCTATGTATACCATATTGTTAAATGTTCATATGTTGCCTAATTATGTATGTTGATTATGATGCCTATTTATTGTTGCATTGCATCTACATACTTAGTATATTCAAACATACTAATGCATACTCTATGCCTACATGATGTTACCATGTAGGGACCGGAGCCCCACTTGATCATCCTCCTCCTCCGCGTAACTAGTGTGATATCTCTCAAAGTAAGTTGGTGAGTCCTCAACTTTGAGGACATACTTCTTTTGATTTATGCTATGTATAGACCCTCTTTTCTTTATTGTATGCTTTGACTATGAGGGAGATCCTGGTTGCTTGTCTTGGCCCCCGCTATGTTCTATAGTTAGAGGTCTTATTGGACAAGTTATGTAATGATGCTATGAGCCTTGACTCTCTTTGACTCTATGATATTTTATGATATGAAAGGTGTCCCTTATCCCTATTTTCCCTTATTTCTACTCTCTTATTGTTGTTTTAATGCTTCTGCGACCAAGGATGTGCAATGATAAGATAAGAGGCTTGATTGGGGTCCCTTTGGGTTCCCCATTTGCCTTGTCACATCTAAGCCCTAGGGTTGGATCATGACAAAATTAGTATCAGAGCACTAGATTGTTAGTAGTCCTCGGCATCCAACACACCGCATCAATTAGAGTCTTATTCATGGTTGTGTTGTGCACCACAACTATAAGTAGGAGGCTATGAGAAACTTTAGGAAATATTTCCCTTCTTCTTACCCTCTGTCGTGCTATAGAACTTAACGTAAGGTTTTTCCCCTAATAATTATCCTTTGCCATGCTAGATCATGCCTACCATAAGATGAAGAAGAGCCCGCACACCTGAGGAACAACCGGCTCATGGAGAACTCCGGGATGGTCTCACCAAGCTAGCTTAAGTTGTGGCTAATCAAGCCAACCCAGGGTCCCAAGCCACTCATACTCCTATTCCGGCATATTAGGTGAGGGACTTTATAAGGATAAACTCTTCGGAGTTTAATGGGTCTAAGGTGGATGAGGACCCTCAAGAGTTTATTATATTAGGAGAGGGACTTTATAAGGATAAACTCTTCGGAGTTTAATGGGTCTAAGGTGGATGAGGACCCTCAAGAGTTTATTGATGAGGTATATAATGTGTTGGCTATCATGAGTATAAGGTCAGAAGAAACGGTAGAGTTGGCGGCTTACCAACTCAAGGGGGTGGCCCAAATATGGTAAACTCAATGGAAAGCGAAGAAGGGGAACAACAATGTGGTTCTGAGGGAGGAGTTTAAAGCGGCTTTCGTCAACTAATTCTTCCCTCTAGAGCTTAGAGAGGCCAAAATGGTGGAGTTTATCCTTTCAGAGGAGTTTAAGGTGGCATTTCTCAACTGGTTCTTCCATCTAGATCTAAGGGAGACAAAAATGATGGAGTTCATAAATTTGAAGTAAGGATCCATGAGTGTGAGGGAGTATGCCCTCAAGTTCAACCAATTCTCTAAATATATGCCACACTTAGTTGTCGACCCAAGGTCTAGAATGAACAAGTTCGTGATAGGTGTATCTAACTTAGTGAGTAAGAAGTGTTGGTCTGCTATGTTGATCAGTGACATGGATGTCCCACTTGATGACTTATACTGAACAAATGGAGGGGGAGAAATTGAGGAAGAGAAGGGGTCATGAGGCAAAGAAGGCCTATTTTGATGGTAAGTTCCAGAGCTCCAAGGGTGGTCGGTTTCATCAAGGCCAAAGGTCTTCTCATACTCCTAGCGGGAGTTTTGCTAATGACTACCCAAGGCCCTAAGAGGGTGGTGGTATGATACCTAGACATTCGTGTCCAAAGTGTGGTAGGGGTCATGGTGGCCCATTCTTGAAGGAAATAGATTTTGGGATAGACCTCCTTCCCGATACTCAACCTATTTCTATTTTCCCTTACCATATGGCCCTGGCAAAGTTAAAGGGGCAATAGAGGGACTTGTTAGAGAAGGGTTTTATTAGACCTATCCAATCACCTTGGGGTGCACCGGTGTTGTTTGTGAAGAAGAAGGATGGGTCTCTTAGAATGTGTATTAACTACCAGCAATTTAATAGGGTCACTATCAAGAATAAGTATCCTCTCCCAAGAATTGATGATTTGTTTGACCAACTTCAAGGGGCTAGTCATATCTCTAAGATTAATCTTTAGTCTGGGCATCATCAAGTGAAGATGAGGGAGTGTGACATTCCCAAGACAGCCTTCTGGACTAGGTATGGGCATTATGAATTTGTGGTTATGTCTTTTGGGTTGACCAATGCTCCGGCTATCTTCATGGATCTTATGAATAGGGTCTTTAAACCCTACCTTGATTTGTTTGTGGTGGTTTTGATTGATGATATTTTGATCTACTCTCATATAGAGTAGGAACATGTGGGTTATTTGAGGGTAGTGTTACAAAGATAGAGAGAAGAGAAGTTGTATGATAAATATGAGAAGTGTGAATTTTGGTTGAAGGAGTTGCCTTTCTAGGTCATGTGGTGTTGGGGATGGTATTAAGGTTGATCCTAAAATGACAGATGTGATTAAAAATTGGCCTAGACTATTGACCCCATCGGACATTAGAAGCTTCTTGGGCTGAGCGAGTTACTTTTGGCAGTTTGTGAATGGATTCTCTTCTATTGCCTATCTCATGACTAAGTTGACTCAAAAGAAGGCTAAGTTTGTGTGGACCGACGAGTGTGAAAAGAGTTTCCAAACCTTGAAAGATAGCTTGTCTCTGCTTCTATCCTATCTCTACCGAAAGAGTTGGAAGGGTTTGTTGTGTATTGTGATGCCTCCCAGATTGGTTTGGGTTATGCATTGATGAAAAATGGTAAGGTGATAGCTTATGCCTCTAGGCAACTGAAAGTGTATGAAAAGAATTATCCTACTCATGATCTTGAATTGGCCGCCATGGTATTTGCTTTGATAATTTGGCGTCATTATTTGTATGGAGTGCATGTTGATGTGTTTACTGATCATAAGAGTCTCTGATATGTGTTCACTCAAAAATATCTCAACTTGAGGCAACGAAGATGGTTAGAGCTTCTTAAAGATTATGATATGAGTGTGCATTATCATCCCAGTAAGGCTAATATTGTGGCGGATGCTTTGAGTTGGGTGTCTATGGGTAGCCTAGCTCATGTTGATGATGGGGGCAAAGAGGTAGCTAGGGAGGTTCATCGGTTGGCTAGATTGGGGTTAGGTTGAAAGAGGTTGATAATGGTGGTATTGTGGTTGTTGATGGTTCAAAATCTTCCTTGGTTAATGAAGTAAAAGCAAAGCAAGATCTTGACCCCTCCTTGTTAGAGTTGAAGGCTTTGGTGAGAGATGGGAAGGTAGAGGATTTCTCCCAAGGGAGAGATGGTGTCCTTAGATACCAAGGTAGGTTGTGTGTGCCTTGTGTTGATGATTTAAGAAAGAAGATTCTTGATGAGGCTCATAATTCTTCCTATTCTATTCACCCCGGTTCTACAAAGATGTATAGAGATTTGAGGGATATGTTTTAGTGGGGAGGCATGAAGAAAGACATTGCCAAATTTGTATCTGGTTATCATAGTTGCCAACAAGTCAAAGCCGAACATCAAAGGTCGGGTGGCCTAACCCAAGACATAGAGATTTCTATTTGGAAGTGTGAGGAAATTAACATGGATTGTGTGGTTGGGTTGCCTAAGACTAGGAAGGGTTTTGATTCTATTTGGGTTGTGGTTGATAGGATGACAAAGTCGGTTCATTCTCTACTGGTTAAGACTACTTATGGGGCCCAAGACTATACTAAATTATACATTCATGAGTTGGTTAGATTGCATAGGGTGCCCTTATCTATCATATCGGATCGTGGTGCTCAATTTACTTCACAATTTTGGAGGTCCTTCCAAAGGGGTCTTGGGATCAAGGTAAAGCTTAGTACGACCTTTTACCCTCAAATAGATTGCCAAGCCGAAAGAAATATCCAAACTCTTGCGAATATGCTTAGGGCTTGTATTTTGGAGTTTAAGGGTAGTTGGGATAAACACCTTCCATTGATTAAGTTTACTTATAACAATAGCTATCATTCTAGCATTGATATGGCTCCCTTTGAGGCCCTCTATGGTAGACATTGTAGATCATTAGTTGGGTGGTTTGAAGTCGGAGAAATGGCTTTGTTGGGTCCGTGTCTTGTTATGGAGGATATGGAGAAGGTAAGGTTGATTAGATAAAGGTTGAAAACAGCTCAAAGTCGTCAAAAGTCCTATGCCGATGTGGGATCTAGTTATAGAGGCTCTTGAGAACGTTTGGATGATTAGAGAAAGGTTGAAGAGGGCCTGAAGTCGCCAAAAGTCCTATGCTGATGTGAGGAGAAAGAGAGCTTGAATTTAAAGTTGGTGATTGGGTCTATTTGAAGGTGTCACCAATGAAGGGTGTGGTTCCTTTAGGTAGTTAGGGTAAATTAAGTCTAAGATTTGTGGGTCCTTATAGGATGTTGAGGAGGATCGGTAAGGTGGCGTATGAGTTGGAAGGTGTTGTTGGACAAGTTATGTAAGTCCAAGATTTGTGGGTCCTTATAGGGTGTTGAGGAGGATTGGTAAGGTGGCATATGAGTTGGAGTTACCTAGTGAAATGGATCTAGTTCAGCCGATTTTCCATGTGTCTATGTTGAGGAAGTGTGTGGGTGATCTGAATGCTATTGTCCCATTGAATGTTGTGGGTGTTGTTGAAGACAACTTGACTTATGAAGTGATTCTAGTAGAGATCTTGGATAGACTAGTGAAGAGGTTGAGGAATAAGGATATGGCCTTTGTTAAGGTCCTTTGGAGGAACCCACAAGTAGAAAGTGCTACATGGAAGGCCGAAGTGGACATGCAAAAGAGATATCCCTATCTTTTCCATTCTACTCAAGCCTAAGGTACTAACTCCAAGTCCCTTATGTGATTTCAAGTCTCATGTTTTAACCCTATGTAATATGCATGCATTCATGTTTACATTGACAAAGTTCATGGTGATTTTAACACTTATATTGAGATTTTTGAAAATTGTGTTTAAAATGTATTGTTGCATTCTTGTTGGGGCTAATTTCTTCATGATTACTCTTCTTATGTATGTTTTTTTCACATTGGGGATGAATGTTCCCAAAGGGGAGATATTAAAACGACCCTGAATAGTGCTCGAAAATGTGCCTCGAAAGTGTCCAGAATCGTAATTTTCATATATCTCAAAATTCTTGCATGATATCAAAAATTCGACTTTATATTCTTGATCGGAGGGCAAAATTGAGTGGGAAATGGATCTAACCTCAGATTTAGAGCAAATGAATCATAATTTCAAAATCCAAAATTTTCCTTATCTAGTGTTGATCCGTGCCCCCAGCACGACGCGGCTGGAGCGTGGACTAGTGTTAAAAAGTTGCCAATTTTGTTGTTCGGTCTAAGGCTTTTGGCTCTTGGGCCTAAGTCTTCACAAGGTATGTGGGTTTCAATCATTGGGTCCTTTTACCCATGGTGCCCAAGCTCCCCTTTTACCTAAATCACATGTTTCTAAGTTGATTTTACTTATGGGTCTTCTCTTATTAATTTGACTATGAATTATATTGGGGTTTTGTGAAGGTGTGAGTGTTTATGCATGTTTTGAGCTATGAATCTTAGATGTATTTTGAGATTTGATAAAGGTTTTTGATGTTTGTTGCATGAGGGTGTTACTAAGTGTTGGTGAGTGCTTTAACATTAAATTTTCTTGCATGATTTTACTCTTGAATTTCATGGTTTTATACTAGCATTGCACACCCACCAAGTGTTTGATAAAATATCTGGTTAATGTATCTTGAGTTATTGAAAGCCTAATGTTTGGCACATGAGTTAAGTGACTTTATGATGATGAAAGGGTGATATAAATGTGTTAATTTCATGAGATGTGTCTATTGTGTTGTGAGTCGACCATAGCCAATTGAGGGGTGATGCATTAATCACCTTGTATAGGGGTGGTAAGCCATCAACCAATTGAGGGGTTGATACCTCAATCATCTCGGATGGGGGTGGTAAGCCATCAACTAATTGAGGGGTTGATACCTTAATCATCTCGGATGGAGGTGGTAAGCCACCAACTAGTTGAGGGGTTGATACCTCAATCATCTCAGATGGAGGTGGTAAGTCATCAACCAATTAAGGGGTTGATACCTCAATCACTTCCTATGCAGGGTGGTTATGTCCATTAACCAATTGAGGTGTTGTTTCCTCAATCACTACTAAGGAGTGGTCTACCTTTGATTCCAAGTATTAAGTTTCCTGGTTTATGATGATGGTCTATACCTACTAATGTAATATGTTCCATATATAAGCATGTTTACTTCAAGTATCATCCATGTATGTCATATTGTTAAATGTTCATATATTGCCTAATTGTGCATGTTGATTATGATGCCTATCTATTGTTGTATTGCATCCTACATACTTAGTACATTCAAACGTACTAACGCATACTCTATGTTGTGGGGACCAGATCCCCACTTGATCATCCTCCTCCTCTGCATGGCTAGTGTGATATCTCTCAAAGCAAGTTGGTGAGTCCTTAACTTTGAGGACATAATTTTCTTTATTTATTCTATGTATAGACTCTCTTTTCTTTATTGTATGCTTTGACTATGAGGGTGAGCCTGGTTGCTTATCTTGGCCCCTGCTAAGTTCTATGTTTAGAGGTGTTGTTGGACAAGTTATGTAATGATGCTATGAGCCTTGACTCTCTTTGACTCTATGACATTTTATGATATGAAGGGTGTCCCTTAGCCCCATTTTCCCTTATTTTTACTCTCTTATTGTTGTTTTAATGCTTCCGCAACTAAGGATATGTAATGATAAGCTAAGAGGCTTGATTGGGGTCCCTTTGGGTTCTCATTCATTGTGTTATGTCTAGGCCCTAGACTTGGGTGGTGACATAAGTGACTTTATGATGATTAAGGGCTTACATGTATGCATTGAATTCATAAAAAGTATCTATGATGTTGCAAGTAGACCACACCTTGTGGGGGGTGACATGCCCAATCACCTTGTTGAGGGGGTGACATTCCTCAATCACCTTGATGGTGGGTGATATGCCCAATCACCATGTTGGGGGTGACAAACCTCAATCACTTTGTTGGGGGGTGACAAACCTCAATCACTTTGTTGGGGGGTGACGTGCCCAATCACTATGTTGGGGGTGACATATCTCAATCACCTTGTTGGGGGTGACGTACCTAATCACCACATTGGGAGGTGACATACCTCAATCACCTTTTTAGGGGGTGACATGCCCAATCACCATGTTGAGGGGTGACATACCTCAACCACCTTAGAAGGGGGTGACATGCCTTGGATTCCAAGTAGTAGTTTGCTTGGTCTATGTCTATTATGGTCTCTTCCCATGAGTGATACGTACTATGCATGTTATATGATTTACAAGCATGTTTTACTTCAAGTATTGATCATGTATGTCATATTGATATTATACTTATCTATTGCTTATGATTATGCATTTTGTCTATTTTTGCTTATGTCTTGTTGCATTGCATCCTACATACTTAGTACATTCAAATGTACTAACGCATACTCTATGCCTACATGATATTAACATGTAGGGACCAGAGCACCTCTTGATCATCTTCCACGTGGCTAGTTTGGTACTTCTGAAGATAAGCTTTGGTGAGTCCTCAAGTCCGAGATTATCTATGCTACTCTTATTATTTGATATTTCTTTATGTTGAACACTTGTTACTATGAGGGTGAGCCCGAAAACTCTCTTGGCCCCCGATCTATTCCATGTTAGAGGTGTTGTTTGATAATTGATGTACTTATGCTATGAACTTGAATCTTTCATACTTTTATAAATATCAGCACTTCCCTTAGTCTGGCTTCCTTATTTATATCTCTTGTGTTGTTTATTTTGCTTCTGCGACCAAGGATGTGTGAATGATATGCTAAAAGGCTTTTTTGGGGTCCCTTTAGGGTTCCTATTCGCTGTGTCACGTCTAGGCCGTAGGCTCGGGTCTTGAAAAACTTGGTATCGAAGTACTAGGTTGTTAATGGTCCTTAGAATCCAACATACCATGTCAATTAGAGTCTTATTCATGGTTGTGGAGCGTGCCACAATTGTGAATGGGAGGCTATAAGGCGTTTTAGGAAATGTTTCACTTCTTCATGGTCTATATCATGCTTTAGATGTGAGTGTAAGGCTTTTCCCCTGACGAATGCTCTTTGCCCTTCTAGATCATGCTGATTCCAAGAGGGAGGCTAAGGAGAGCCCGTACACCCAAGGAGCAATCAACCCCTCCTACTCTTCAAGGTGGAGGGGTAGCCCAAGATGAATTCCGGGATGCTATTACAATGTTAGCTCGTACTATGACCAATCAAATTCATCAAGGGATCCAAGCCCCTCATGCTCCCGCTCCGGCATCTATAGTGAGGGATTTTACTAGAATGAACCCATCAGAGTTCCATGGATCCAAGACGGATGAGGATCCCCAAGAGTTCATCGATGAGGTGTACAAAGTGTTATCCATTATGGAGGTCAATTCAGAGGAGAAAGCAGAGTTAGCTACCTGCCAACTCAAAGGTGTGGCCCAAATTTGATTCACCCAATGGAAATTAGAGAGGAGAGATGATGATGTTATTCCTTGGGAAGAGTTCAAAGCCGTATTCCTCAATCGGTTCTTTCCTATCGAGCTAGAGGAAGCTAAAATGATGGAGTTTATGAACCTTAAGCAAGGTTCCATCAGTGTGAGGGAGTATGCCCTCAAGTTCAACAAACTCTCCAAGTATGCTCCACAATTAATTGTCGAGCCGAGATTAAAGATGAATAAATTTGTGTCGGGTGTGACTGACCTAGTTAATGAGGAGTGTCGTACCACCATGTTAGTGGGTGATATGGATTTTCCCTTCTCATGACATACGCCGAGCAATTAGAGGGTGAAAAGCTTAGAAAAATAAGAAGTGGTGAGTCCAAGAGGGCTTATTTTGAAGGTAGATTCCAAGGTTTCAAGGATGGCCAGTTTCCTCAAGGCCATAAGTTCTAAGGCCAAGGGGCTTCTAATGCTCCTAATAGGAGATTTGCTAATGATTTTCCAAAATTCCAAGGTGGTGGCAGTGGGGTTCGTAACCCTATGTGCCAAAGGTGTGGTAGGAACCATGATGGCCCATGTTTGAGAAACTCTAATGCTTGATTTGGTTGTGGTGGAGTGAGTTATAAGGTGATTGATTGTCCTCATGCTCAAAACAATGGCAGAAGTGGTTGTCCACAAGGCCAAGGTGCAAATGAGGGTTAAAAAGGAAGGGGAGGCCAACAAAAAGGTGCTCCAAGGCAAAATAGATTCTATGCTCTTCAAGGGAGACAAGGAGTGGACGAGGTGCCCGATATCGTCATTGGTATGTTAGAGGTTCTTTATTTTGACGTGTATGTATTGATAGACTCGGGTGTCACTCTTCTTTTGTTACTCCTTTTGTTACCAAAAAGCTTCATGTTAGTCCCGAATTGTTGTGTGAACCTTATAAAGTGTCAACCCTCGTTGGTGAGTCTATTGTTGCTAAAAGAGTCTATAGAAATTATCTTGTGTTCATATTGCATAAAATCTTGCTGAAACGCCCCAAAAATGTGCTTTGAAAATACCTATAATCATAATTTCTATATATCTCAAAATAAAAATAATTTATATTGTGGCTTTCGGTGAGCCAACAAAAAATAATTTATGAGCTTGTTAATTTAATCTTTTCAAAGCAGCTGCGTATTGACGTGTCTTCTTCAACAACTTCATAATATTTTTTTAGCTGTTTCAATTATAATTTTCCAATATCTTCAAAAATATATAGGAAAAATCTATCGATGTTCCATAAAGCGAAAGTAAAAAATAATGGAAAAAGTACACAAACTAGACTTATTAAGTAAAATATTTACACAAATTAGACCTTCCCTATCTTAATTACCCGAATTGGACCTTAGCCCAAAATAATTACATTTTCTGGACCATCTGTTGAATAGTCCATTTATTCACTCACGCAGCCCATTACTTAACTGAGGCCCAAATTCAGCCTCTTTTACACTTGGAAAAATTCATATGGGCATTAGAAGAGGCCCAATCCGAATGTCTCTTTTCACGTGAGTATTTTCTCGCATTTGTACAGTTTCTTCCCCAAAATACTGGGTATTTTAGAAATTGAATTAAGTTCTATTGGCGCGCTTCATGAAATAAACTCCATTACTGGGAATATGCATTTCTTTATATCTTTCTTAGATTGTTGAAGTATTTTTGCCATATATGCTATTAGGATTACAAATTTTGAAGTTTTATTTTTTGAAATCTCTGATGCAATAGGTCATAGTTTTTGTTATTGATCTTTTTCTATGGGTCGTAAACGCATTGCAACTCATTGGTGGAGGCATGGCACATTTACTAATTCTTTGTATATTGATGATATAGTTGAAGTTGAAGAAGGGTCAGTTGCGTCAGATATGTAGAGTGGTCCAAATTTTAATTTGATTGGGGTGATTCACAATCTTTTGATGCTTTGAGTGCGAACTCGAAAGTCGGAGAAAATGTTGAGGGTGGACATGGGAATGCGCCTGATGTTGGTGTAGGGTTAGATAAGGGTGATCATAAAGGAAAATGAAAAGTTGGTGAAATTGGGGGCAAATCCTCTAGAAATGATGAAATCCATACTAGGAAAAGGAATGTTGCAACTGGGTCTTCTAATCTTGTGGATGAATCAGTCCCCCGTCATGATAGTGGAACTCAAAGTGTTGCCCCTACGTCTGAAGGGAAATTTGTTGATAGAAGAAATTTGCATGTAAGTTTTTGTTTTAATTATGTGTATTTTTTTTATTATTCTTTGTTTGAATTTTGTGTTTTGCAAAAGATATGTATGTGAAACATGTTAAAAATAGGTTAATGATACTTAGGGAGTTTACATATATTCTGCGAGTATCACTAGATAGTGATTATTTATGTATGTATATGCAAAGTCTTAATGATGTTAACATGTATATGAAGCATGTTAAATAATTTTATGATACTTAGGGAGTTAACATATGATCTGAGAGTATCATATGTTTCTGTTTTCCTTTTTTCGGAGGAAGTAGGAGGTCCTCGTATGTCTTACTTGAAGCTACTAGTGATCTCTTGAAATTTTAGGTGGCTCGATTTTCTGTATTGTTGTGATTTCTGATTACTGAGTTTCACAAGACACTCTAGGCCACTCTATTTTGTCCTCACTGTTTTGATTTGTTTTATGTATTCTACTGACTTGAAGATTATTTTCAAAAAATAAATTTTTCTCAGCATTTCTTACCATTTTTATTTTGATTGTAAAACTTTGGATGTTTAACACCCTTCTTGTTGTAGTTGTTCAATTTTGTCAAACCTTTTTCACAAAGATCAATCTAGAATCTTCTTCTTTGCATCTTCATTTCTGCGTAATGTATTTTGTATTCAGCAAACATATTTACAGTTTACAATATTTGCTCTTCTGGGCTACAACTGGTGAAATAGCAAATCTTAACTCTTCTACTTTTTCTTGGAATCCAGAAGTGACCATTTCTCCTTTAGATTATTTTTTTTAATGGGGAAATGAATGAAAATTTGAAAGTTAAAAGATAGTATTAATTATAAGAGGGGATCCACTTTTAAGTTATTTTTTATTCTTACTAATTATACTTGCTAGAACATCTATAGATAATTATAAAAGATAGTACTAATTATAAAAGACATGACTAATTATACTTGCTAGCACATCTATAGATAATTATCTTGATTCTTTACTCTTACATAAATTCCAACAAATAAAAATGAGGACAACATGAAGTATTTTATTTGAAGTATGTTAAAAACTTTAATGATACTTATATATATATATATATATATATATACTTTGAGAATATCATTAGATACTGAATATTTTATGAACATTGAAACATTAATGATATCATCAGTGTATATGAGTATATTATTGTTATAGTTTTTAATTTTATATATTTTACGTGTTATAGTTTGTGTTTTATGCTAGTAGAATATATATGTATATAATTGTGATATCAAAGAAAAAGAACTTTTGTGATTTTTCCTTAATGATTCCATCATATTATACATATACTTTGAAGGTATCAAATAATAATTGATAACTTATTATAGTGTCTGTCTTGTATTTATCTCTTTGATACCATTAGAGTATATATATACTCTGATGGTATCAAGTAATAATAAATTAGTTTTGCAATAAATATATACTATGAAGGCATCAACTAATAATGTTATACCATCAGAGTTTAGTCAATGTCTTGTTTTATCGTTGATACCATCAAAGTTTATATATAGCCAAATGATATCAATTTTATAATTAATTATCTTTCTAGTAAAAGATCTTCTATTGCTCCTTGATGTTATTACAATATATGTATACGCTTATGACGTCAAGGAGAACAAATGAAGTGATTTTTCATTCTTGATACCATAAGAGTATACATATAATTTGAAAATATCCAGTAATAATTGATATAATTTGAAAGTGGATGTCTTATTTCTTCTCCTTGATACCATCTGAGTTTATATATACTATGGTATAAAGTAATAATTATTATATACTTAAAAGTATACAGTAATGATTGATACATTTTTCTCCTTGATACCATCAAAGTTTTATTACATTAAGGGAGGAACAAATAGAATGATTTTTCCTTCTTGATGTCATTAGAGTATACATATACTTTGAAGGTATCTAGTAATAATTGATATCTATTTGTAGTGGATGTGTTATATACCTATAGTGGTTCATAACCCGGTCAACTTACTAAGGTTGGCCAGCAAGTGATTATTGTATTTTTTATTTTTTTATTTTTATTATTTTATTTATAGTTGCATTTTACTATGCAAGTTGGTGATTATTATGTTAAAATGGATATTGATTACAAATCAAAAATTGATTGCTCGACAAATTGTGGTGTAGTTAAAGATTCGTTGGATAAGTTGTCGGCTGGCCAAATAGAATCGTTTAGAAAAATATGCTTTGGCAAATATCTGGATATGCCTCATCTTATGTTTCAAGGGCGTGTTGTGCATAATTTGTTGATGAGAGCAATGTATTGTGATGAGGAGAACGTTATGCATTTTGTGATAAATGGTGTACGTCTTCATTTTGGATTGGGTGAGTTCGCAATTATTATTGGATTAAAATGCAAGGGTAATACAAACATCACAATGTTATCAAATGGGAATAGCTTGTTGAAGAAGTACTTTAAAAGTGCTACCAGTGTTACATGGGCTGAGATGGAGTATTGTTTTAAGAATACAAAATTACAAAAAAAATGTTGATGCTGTTAAAATGGCAGTCCTCTATTTTGTCAACACATTTCTCTTTTGTGGTTGGCGGAGGTTTACTATTTACTCTCATGATGATGACTACTTTGATCCTCTGACAGTCATCTATTTTGTCAACACATTTTTCTTTTGTGGTTGAAAAAGTAAGATACTTGATATGTCGTATTTTGATTTAGTTGAGGGTGGAGATTTTAATTCTTATTCATGGGGAAATGATGTATTTCAATCGACATATAGTAATTGTTCAGATAAGTTGAAGATAAAATTGGAATTTTATTGGCATGGGGGATATCCATTGGCATTACAGATTTGGTTTTATGAATATTGTGAGGTGTTCAATGGTCGATTTGTTTTTCGAAATAATTCTCAAGTCCCCCGTATATTGAATTGGACTATTGATAAACAAGCTACTCACGAGAATGTTTGCTTGCGGATATATAGGTTACACCCTAATCAGGTATTATCTTCTTTCTTTTAAAAAAATTGCATTCTTTTTTCATTTTTAACTTTACTTACATTATTTTTTATTATGTCTACAGTTGAGGAAATTTTCCCAAATGATAATGAGAAGCTTATGTTAGATGTAGAAGATTTTGTGTTTGAAAGTTGTCCTGTGAGTACACAGTCTCAACAACTCAGTGATGAATTTTTTGCACACAAGCGCCAAAGGCAGACGTTGGTCAGAGTAGTGGTTTTGATGTTGTCCCCAGCAATATGGATCTGAAGAATGAGATCAGTGATCTTCGAAAGCATGTTGATTTGAAATTTGATGAGGTTCTTCAATCTTGGCAAAGATAGCTATGAGAATGTTCGAGATAGCGCACCTAATGTGTATGACGTTAGCGTGGGTGGTGAGAAAAATGCTACAGATAAATCTATTGGTGAGAGTATTAAGAATATTAATGTTAATGATGATAGCTCCCAGTCTGAGTTTGTGTTTGTTTCTATGCGCGAGTCTAATATTGTTGCTATTACTCAAGATTATTATAAAAGGAAAGAAGAAAGTGGCAAAGAATCTTTGACTAATGCAAAGTTAAATTTTGATCCCTTATTGGATGATGATTTTTTTATGAATTTAAGTGAGACAGATTTAGCAGCAATACTCAAGTTGTTCGTCTAGGTACTGATGTTAATAAATTTTAAAAAAATCAAGTTGGTGGGGATGGTGGTGTTGAACATCACACTACTGGGGTTGAGGGAAACGAAAATGCGAGGCATGATGAATATGTAGAAGAAGTGTTGCTGAGGGAGTTGAGCATTTTAGCCATAATTCTCCTATACAGGATTCTGGACATAATAGAAAAGATGTAGCAGATTTAGTGGATGATAGTGTTAGGGATAATGTTGCTAGGGGCAATGATCTTGGTTGATGTTCTTTGTGAGGACCTAGCTGGTACATCTGATATGGGTGGCAAAAATGTAGTTGATGCACCTATAAAAGATGATGTGGGTAGTGAGGCTGATTTAAAACAAGGTGGTTCTGTTATTCCTGAAGGCACTTCAGTAATTGAGATAGATACTTTTAAAACACCTGAAGTTTATCGGAGGCAAAGGAACAAAAAGCCTAGTCAAGTACGATAGTCTCCTTTTGTTGCTAGTTCTGGCCTTAGTAAAGATGGTTCGGTATCTCTTACACCAGTAAAAGGCAGATCTCCATTGATGTCAAGCATTACTTTTCCTGTAGAGTATAATCTTATGGTGGAGTTCTCGTCCTTTGTTGATAAAATATGATCAAAAAAATATATGTATTTTTTATTTAGTCATTATGTATTTTTAAAATTTATAATGATTAATAAACATATATTTTTTGGATACTTTATTGTGGAGGCGAAGTTTGGCCATTTACTCTTATGATGATGACTACTTGGATCCTCCTTACGACTTTGAGGTATATTCTGTATCATCAAAAACCTGATTTCACACTTTGAACTATTCTGGGAAAGCAATCTCTTGTTCTGTATGTGTTCTTCAGTTTCTTTCATGACTTTATTATTTTTTAATTAATTTTTTTAAGAGAAATCTGTGTTGTTGTTCATTAACATCATCTTTGTGCTTTGAAGTCTGGATAGTTTGGACTCTTCTGTCAAACGAGACAATATAGAATTTATTTTGTGAGAGATGTTATTACTAGCAAAAATGAAATATGATTGTGAAGTGTCTTATCAATCTTGAAAATTTGAACTCTCAAGTTCAAAATTGTTACATTTCAAACGATATTTTATTTTTCTATTTTGATACATGGAATCAGACTATCTTTTTGCTTTCAGTTTGTTTTTGCTTCCTACCAAGTAAACTGCACTTTCTTTATCTCAAGGCTATGAGTATAGTGTCTAGTTACTGTTATGGTATCGTATATTAATACAAAATTTTTTGTGTTTGTTATTCTTTACTTATACATTATTTTTTGTTTGGGCTTTTTTAATGTAGCACATTAATGTAATTTTCTACTACTTGAGGAAGAAGGAAAAAATACGAAAATATGTCAAAAAGAGTGATAACAGTTGATAATTTCTTTATTAATTGCATTTTGAAGTTATATAAAAAATTTAAGAGTGCGCAAAATGGGTCTAATTTGATTTCAAAGGCAAGTGATATAATTGAGTATATGTATAGGTATTGGCTGTTTTGCAATACTGTGTGGGCTGAGGTTGATCATGTGTTTTTCCCTATTCACTTGGGGAGTAAAAAGTGGCATTGAATTTTGGATGTTTTATCAATTCATGATAGGTATTTCTATGTTTAGAATTCTCTCTGTAGCCCACAAAATAAGGTAGTTGTACAGGAGGCCATAGAACTGTTTGTTGTATTGTTGCCCTTGTTCTTGGTTGAAATTGGTTTCTACGAGAAAAGAGCTGACATTGTTTTGGAGAATGATCTTCATAAGGGTCATCGGTTACTTGATGCATTTGATGTTATATTGTTCAGACTCTGTCAAGACAAAAAAATACGTATGTATCAATATTTAATTATCTAGTATGATCACTATTTTAGTTTTTCTATAAACTAAACTATTTGTTGTTTTTGTACAGCGATTGTGGTGTTTTTGTTGTATACTTTGTTGAGTATTTTATTGAGAATGTTGAAATTTTTGTGGATGAATTTGATGTGGATTTGTTGTGATCGAGATATGGTGTTTTATTGTGGCATTATAGTCAGGAGAAGCAGCTGAGTGGTGAATATAGTGATTCTGAAAATCCTGAATCATGGGCGAAGAAAAATCATGCAACTAATCAAAAGATTTAGTAGCTTTCTTTGGGTTACATTTTATTTTTGAATATGCAGATTTTTGTATAAAAAGGCCACTAACAGTTGTTGATATAAATACCTCAAACACTTCTCCAAACTAATCCATATGCAAATCTGATCCAACTTAAAACTTGTATAGACATAATCTCGAGTTCCAAGAGTTGAACAGTCATGAGAGTCTATATCGATGTGAATATTAGAATGTTTTGAAACTATGAAGTGTTAGTACTGTATGTTTTTTTAATGATATGTGTTGTCATTATATTTGATAATTTTTAGTTTTATATTTTATGTGTTATAGTTTGTGTTTTATGTTAGTAGAAGGTATATGTATATTATTGCGACATCAAAGAGAAATAACTGATGTGGTCCTCCCTTGATGATACCATTGGATTATACATATACTTTGTAATGGAGTGATTTTTCCTTGATGATACCATAAGAGTATAGATATACTGTGAGAGTATCCTGTAATAATTGATGACCTTTTGTAGTGGATGTCTTAATTTTTCCTTGATGCCTACAAAGTTTATATATTTTTCTTTCATGATACCGTAAGAGTATAGATATACTGTGAGAGTAATCCATTAATAATTGATGACATTTTGTATTGGATGTGTTAATTTTTTCTTGATGCCTCAAGTTTATATATTTTTCCTTCATGATACAATAAGAGTATAGATATATTGTGAGAGTATCTATTAATAAATGATGACATTTTGTGTTGGATGTCTTAATTTTTCCTTGATGCCTTCAAGTTTATATATTTTTACTTGATGATACCATAAAAGTATACATATACTGTGAGAGTATCCAGTAATAATTGACGATCTTTTGTAGTGGATGTCTTAATTTTTCCTTGATGCTTTCAAAGTTTATATATTTTTCCTTCATGATACCATAAGAGTATAGATATACTGTGACAGTATCCAGTAATAATTGATGACCTTTTGTAGTGGATGTCTTAATTTTTTCTTGATGCCTTCAAAGTTTATATATTTTTTCTTCATGATATCATAAGAGTATACATATACTGTGAGAGTATCCAGTAATAATTAATAATATTTTGTAGTGGATGTCTTAATTTTTCCTTGATGCCGTCAAGTTTATATATTTTTCCTTCATGATACCATAAGCATATACATATACTGTGAGAGGATCCAGTAATAATTGATGACATTTTGTAGTGGATGTCTTAATTTTCCCTTGATGCCTTCAAGTTTATATATTTTTTCTTCATGATACCATAAGAGTATACATATACTGTGAGAGTATCTAGTAATAATTGACGACCTTTTCAAGTGGATGTCTTAATTTTTCCTTGATGCTTTCAAAGTTTATATATTTTTCCTTCATGATACCATAAGAGTATAGATATACTATGAGAGTATCCATTAATAAATGATGACATTTTATATTGGATATCTTAATTTTTTCTTGATGCCTTTAAGTTTATGTATTTTTTCTTCATGATACCATAAGAGTATACATATACTGTGAGAGTATCCAGTAATATTTATGACATTTTGTAATGGATGTCTTAATTTTTTCTTGGTGCCGTCAAGTTTATATATTTTTCCTTCATGATACCATAAGCGTATACATATACTATGACAGTATCCAATAATAATTGATGACTTTTTGTAGTGGATGTCTTAATTTTTCCTTGATGCCTTCAAAGTTTATATATTTTTCTTTCATGATATCGTAAGAGTATACATATACTGTGAGAGTATCCAGTAATAATTGATGACATTTTGTATTGGATGTCTTAATTTTTCCTTGATGCCTTCAAAGTTTATATATTTTTCCTTCATGATACCATAAGAGTATAGATATACTATGAGAGTATCCATTAATAAATGATGACATTTTGTATTGGATGTCTTAATTTTTTCTTGATGCCTTCAAGTTTATATATTTTTCCTTCATGATACCATAAGAGTATAGATATACTGTGAGAGTATCCATTAATAAATGATGACATTTTGTATTGGATGTCTTAATTTTTTCTTGATGCCTTCAAGTTTATATATTTTTCCTTCATGATACCATAAGAGTATAGATATACTGTGAGAGTATCCAGTAATAATTGATGACCTTTTGTAGTGGATGTCTTAATTTTTTCTTGATGCCTTCAAAGTTTATATATTTTTCCTTCATGATACCATAAGAGTATAGATATACTGTGAGAGTATCCAGTAATAATTGATGACCTTTTGTATTGGATGTGTTAATTTTTCCTTGATGCCTTCAAAGTTTATATATTTTTCCTTCATGATGTCATAAGCATATACATATACTGTGAGAGTATCCAGTAATAATTGATGACATTTTGTAGTGGATGTCTTAATTTTTTCTTGATGCTGTCAAGTTTATATAATTTTTTCTTGAAGTAATAATGCATTAGCTATGCAATTGAGGATCACCTAATGCTTTTTTATGTTGTTACAGTATGTGTATACTCTTATAACATCAAGGAAGAATAAATGGAGTGAATTTTTCTTCATGATACCATAACAGTATACATATACCGTGAGAGTATACTCTTATAATATCAAGGAGGAACAAAATGCACTGTTATTTCTTTTTTTGATACCATTAGTGTATACATATAATTCGAACATATCAAAACAGATATACTTGCAGCATAAATAGTATAAACAAGCAGTTGCTTAAAATGAGAAAAGCTAACAAATTAATGAAAATTTATTTCGAAATTTGAATATGCTTTAAACATTAAATGTATATTACAAAGTTTTTATAATGCTTGACTATAGAAAAATAACAAACACTTCAATTTTTCTTTGAAATTCTTTTACAGGTCCTTCGATTGTGTCCTTGACCTCCACATTGACCACATGTTATTTTTGTTATAGGAAAGCGTGATTCAAATGCTTTTTTTCTTCTCTGTTTTTTAGGCCTTCCTGGTGGAATTTTGGCATTTGGTGGCAGCACCTGACGTGATGACACATTATCAAGAATTTCACACATGCTTTTGTCAGGCAAAGGATGTACTGGTGCATCATATGTTCTTTTTAAGAAATTCCTAGTGTAATAAGCGAAACAATATGTGTATTCATTAAGATGGAATTTCATCAGACTGTCATTGCATGTGCACATGAAAATTCATCTACTTGAAACTTTCGACATGTACAAGTCTTCTCATGAAGGGACACAATATGTTTGATGTGACCATCCATTACAGAATGAACAAATTGAGTTGAAGGAATAACCTATTGTTATTAAGAAAAAGTATAAGTTAGTGATTGGTTGAAATTATAATGATAAGTAAGTTTTGTACTATATTGAAAATATTTACCATCATTGTTTGTGCTTTGATCTTTGCATCTTTCAACAAGGCTTCATACTTTTTGGTTAATATGCTATTTTCAAATTTGGCAGCATTTGCATTTGTGTAATTCCACTTCTGTACCAGATTTGTCATAAAATCTAACAAATCTATAGTTGGAAGCTCTTTTGCGTACTTATTTGTTGCATTTACTGATTCGGCTATATTTGATGTCATTGTTGTTTTTGATTTGTTGAGCAATGTGAATGTGCCCATTTATGGTACCCAATATCTTTCAAGTAAGGTTGTACACTAGGATCAATAGCATCTAATTCTTTCATAAGACTATTAAATTCCTGAATATTGTATGCTCTTGACAACACATAGTAGATGTCCTTGATATGTTTTGCATTTTTTTTTGAATTTTCCCTTGACGTTGTTCCACAGATGAAACATACAAACACAATGAGGGATTGCTAGATATATTGTTGCAGCTGCTTTAGCTATACTGTCATGTCTATCTGAGACAATGCACACTCCATCTCTTTCGGTATATATTTCTTTCAAACGTTCAAAGAACCATTGCCACGATGCATCATTTTCTGAGTCAATAATATTATAAGTAAGTAGTATAATTTGTCTTATGTGAAGCAGTGTGTTAAAATTAACAAAATTTTTCAATTAATATGTAAGGAGGTTGCATTAATATATATATTGAGCATGTATGATATACTTGAAAAATAATAGTAAACCAAACATATCAACATTACCTTGACCATTTTGTGTTACAGATATAAGCATTGTAACCCTGTATGTTACTTTTAGATACGTACCATCAACCACTAATGTAGGTTTGCAATATTCCCATCCTTGAATAATTGCGTTTAATGTTATAAAGAGATATAAGAAAGAGCCATCGTTTTCGGTGTCTAACCTTGTGACTGTACCCGAATTTGAGTATTCCAACATATATAGGTATATGGGCAATTGTGCATATGAATCTTTTGGGTTGCCTTTTAACAGTTGAATGGCTTTTTTCTTTGCTCGCCATGCTTGCATATAGATCAAATTAATACCATATGCTTTCTTGATATCTCTTTGTATATCTGTTGGTGTGTAGATTATTTTTGGATCATTCAGCTTGTCTTGTAAGACATTTGTAACAAATAATGCACCGATAGTTCGCTGTGCACAGATCTTTCATGTTCTAGGCAGGTGTGGACATTATTGAAATTTGTCACTCGAAAGAATCTTGATTTTTGTATACTCCTTGCCTTAAGACTCCATCTACATGTTTCTTGTAGACAAACAACTGTATACCTGCACATGAAATATGTTAACAACTGTATACTTGGGAAATTTACATATGATCTGAGGGTATCATTGGATACTAATTATTTTCTTAATGATGAAATATGAATGATACTATCAGAGTATATGAATATACTGCAATGGTATCCTTAAGGATTTTTTATGCCTAATTAATTTGTTTTTATATATATGTATGTAAGAATCGTTAATGATACCAATATGGTATATACTTAATATAATAGTATTACTATAGCATATGGATATGCTTTGATGGTATTATTAAGCATTTTTATGCTTTAATTACGAGATCATATACATCATTCAATATTGTAATTTGAATATATTATAATAGTATATACCTGTTTTTGCAAGATTTAACAGTCCTATATTCAAATTCTTCTACAACTGAATGTCGTTTTACAGCTTGTGCTAGAGTGCATTTGCTATTGTATATTTGAGAAACTTGAATTGATTGGCTAGAGATGTTTGTAATGATGTCTGTTGAATGCATTTTTTCAGTAACAACTTCAATTGCAGCATCAATATCATATGATGTAGTTGTCGTTTTTTCATAAATTACAAGTTCTGAATTTTGTCTAGATGTTTGTGTATGCTCAATCATTGGTATCATTACTTCAATTGTTGTGTGATTTCAGGAAATCACTAGTGGATAGGTAGTAATTTCAGAATTCTTCTTCTTCAAATTGATGTAAACTTTGATTCCCATAGCGTTAGCAATTTTCAATCACGAAAATCCAGGTGAAATTGCGTACTTGATGTTGATACCTTTAGAACCATCAATTTTCAGTTGATTCAAAATCTGAGTGACAAAATCGGTGAAATTTGTGATAGAATTTACCATAATATCTTTAACATGAAAGTTGATGTATTGCAGATCAGGGTTCCAACTTCCATCATGTTATATAAGAATCATTATTTCCTCCATTGATTGAGAGAGATTTTTTGGTAATTTTGACTGTGAAATTTAGAGTTGGTTAAGGGTAGGTAGAAGATAAGTTACGAAAAAAGGGAGAATTTGAAGAAGGAGCAAACTGTTTCTTTTTTAAATGACATTCATATGAAAAATATTAAATATATATTTGAAGAAATATTAATTAGGGGATAGGCAACTGTGGGCATTGAGTGTGATTAATTATAGGGGTATTAAATGTAAAAGGGGCATGAGATTGTAAATACTTTTGATAGAAGGGGCATAAACTTAGTTATCCCTAAAATAATTCGAAAAACTAAGCTTGTACCCCTTTAAATTAAACTATTTACATTCATATACCCTTTTACATTTTATACCCCCCATACTATTAAAATTTTGATCCCATAATATTAAAATTCGCGCGCTGATGTCAGCAACTACCAACAGCGTATCACAGATGATTAAGCTCAATCCTATATGATACCGACATGGTATAAATATACCGACAGAGTATATAACGAATATATTTTCTACTAATTTAGAGTTTAATATTTTTTTATTTGTTTCTTAAAAGATAATCCTATATACCAATTAGGTATCAATATACCGTCATAGTATTACAAAGAACTGAGCTCATTCTATATGATACCGCTATAGTATATATATATACCGCCAGAATATATTTTATAGTATTTATGCTGATGTTAGCATGACGTGCACACGAAATACAACAACAACATACTCAGTGAAATCCCATAAGTGGGGTCTGGGGAGGATAGAATGGACGCAGACTTTACCACTACCTCATAGAAGTAGAGAGGCTGTTTCCTGGGAACCCTCATCTCAAAACCCATAAGCAGAAAGGACTACATATGACAAAAAGAAAAGGAAAGGGAACACAAAGAGTGACTACCTCTGCACATGTCCAAACCATCGCAGTCTCGCTTTCCTCATCTTATCGACCATCGGAGCTACCTCTAGCTTCTTCCGAATGGTCTCATTCCTGACCTTATCGCTCTTGGTATGACCACACATCCGGACATTATTGAAATTTGTCACTCGAAAGA
>DF357419.1:105079-135951 GCA_000787875.1 Solanum virginianum | reverse complement strand
GATTGGCCAACATTCCACCCCATAAAGCAAAGATGGTCTAACCACCAATCTATAGAACTTACCTTTGAGTAGAAAGATGTAAATGGGTAAAAAGATAAATAGTTTGGGTAATGAATCCATTAAAGATAAATAGTTTAGATTGAGTTAATTAAAGATAAATAATTTCAAATTAGATCTATTTTGTATACTTTTTCCAAAATAATTTATATTGAGCCCGTGCTAGCACGGGCCTTTGCCTCTGGTTAGATAATAAAAAGTTTTATGGAAATAATTAGAGTAGTTTTTTTTAATAATTATTTTGGGGTGAAACAATGGTCTAATTATTTTTTTCCATTTTGAAATTTTGGAAAGAGGGTCAAATAGAAGGGAGGAAATTGTACAAGCATATAAAAAATAAAATCTTCACCCATATCACGCCTTTCTTTCGTCTTGTTGCTAATCGCCGATTTCTCAATCTCTCTCTTTCTTCAGTCTTTCAGGTAATAGCAGCATACTTTTCATGGCAGTTCAGGTTTTTGCCCTCCTTTTCACCCCCGATTTCATTGTTTCTTTTTTTGTATAGGAGTGTGTATTACTCGGCGTCTAGTTTTATGATTGTGTGTATGGAAGTTTTTTGTTAATGACTTTTATACGTGTTTACGAAGATGGAGTTAAGATACATGTGCTTTTAACCAGATTAGATCTGGTTCTATTTATCGATTGGAGTAGATTTTGCTTATGTGGGAGATGATTGTGTATTGGGGTTCTGGTCCAATTGTCTTTTGATGAACTAATCAGTTTGTTGTATTAGCTTTCTAGTATTGAATCTCTGTTTTTGATTTCCTTGTAGGGTTTTGTATTCCTTGAAGTAATACATCTGCCGAAACTACTATTGTGAAGTTCAATGGGGAGAAAGAAGGCAACAGAACGTGAAGAAGAGAACCCTGAACCTCCCAAGCAGGGCGGTGGAGGAGGGAAGTCCAAGAAGAAGAATCGGGTGATTGACGACGATGAGTACTTTGTCCAGACTGAATTGTCCGAAGAACCTACGGTTCAGGAAGAGGCTGCAGGTAAGAAGAAAGGTAAGAAGGGCAGCAAGTCGGGGGTCAAGGATGATTGTGACGATGATGATGACAATGAGAAGCCTGTGAAAGAGGATGATGAGACAAAGAAGCCGGCCAAGCAGGGTGGTGGAGGGAAGTCAAGGAAGAAGAATGTGGTAATTGATGATGATGAATACACTATTGGGACAGAGTTATCCGAAGAGCCTGTCATTCTGGAAGAAAAAATAGCACCAGCAATAGCAGGTGGCAAGAAAAAAGGTAAGAAGGGGAAGAAGGGTGCCACAAATGCCTCTAATTATGGAGTACTTGGAGGGGACGACAATGTAGAAGTCAGGTTGGATTTAACAAGGGATAGTGACCAAGAGGATGAAGACATTGCTCCCTTCTCTGGGAAACTGAACAAGTCAAAGGCGGGAAAAGCCACTGCAAGTGTGTCTTCTACAGCTTTTGATACAATTGGTGATAAAGATAATGAACGGTCAGAGGAAGATGAAGAACCAGTGGTTGCTGGTATGGGGAAGACTATTGGCAATTTATTTAGTGTGGCGCTTCTTGATGAAGAAGAGGAGACAGACACTTCTGTTTCTAAGTTGGAGGCAGAGACAGTTGAAGAGGATGATGCGCCAGAACTTGTTTTTACAGGTAAAAAGAAGTCATCTAAGAAGAAGAAAAAAAGTGCTGTCAGCATGACTGAAGCTGATGATAGGGAAGAAGCTGAACCAGCTCAAGCTGATGATAATGAAAGCAAAACGCAGGAAAGAGATGTACCAGAATCTTCTAAGAGTAAAACAAAGAAGAAAAAAAGTGGTCGTACACCTCAAGAAGATGAGGATGAGATTGAGAAAATTCTAGCAGCGCTTGGTGAAGGAGCAGCTGCTGCTGCTGTGCTGTCTGAAGAGAAAGTGCAGGTGCAGCCAGAGTCAAAAGATAATAAATCTAAGAAGAAAAAGGGTGGTAGTACGGCTCAAGAGGAGGATGACATTGACAAAATTGTGGCAGAAATTGGTGAACAGCAAGCTATGTCTGCTCCTGCTTATCTTCCACAAGAGGAGAAAGGTCAACTGCAGCCTCAACTAGGTGATGATGCTGCAGAGAAGGAAGCAGCTGAAGTAGGAGTTATGGAGTCTGCTGCTGCAAAGAAGAAGAAAAAGAAGAAGGAGAAGGAAAAAGAGAAAAAGGCAGCTGCAGCTGCCTCTAGTGTGGAGGAAAAGCAAGAAGAAACAAAAAATGATGCAAAAGGAAAATTGGCAGATAAGAAACAATCAAAGCAGGTTAGGGAGATGCAAGAGAGACTCAAAAAGATGAAGGAAGCTGAAGAAAGGAAAAAGAGGGAAGAGGAGGAAAGGTTAAGGAAGGAAGAAGAGGAACGACGTCTCCAGGAAGAGCTAGAAAAACTTGCAGAAGAGAAGAAACGTTTGAAAAAGGAGAGAGAAAAGGAAAAGCTCTTGAAGAAGAAACAAGAGGGGAAACTGCTTACAGGAAGGCAAAAGGAAGAGGCTCGAAGATTAGAAGCAATGAGAAAACAATTTCTTGCTAATGGTGGGACACTGCCACTTCTCGCTGGGGAGAACAAGAAAGAGACAACCAAACGGCCTATTTATCAAACGAAGAAGTCAAAACCACAAGCCCAGGCTAATGGCAAATCCCAGGAAGAGTCTGTTGAAAGCTCAGAAGTTAAAGAACATCAGCAGGAGATTGTGTCCGAGGTTGATTCCATGGAAACTGAGAAAGTTGAGGATGTGGATTCGACAATTACAGAGGAAAAGTCAGAAATAGTTGATGCAGAAGAAAATGAAGTTGAAGAAGAAGAGGAAGATGATGAGGAATGGGATGCAAAAAGTTGGGATGATGCTGATCTGAAACTGCCTGGTAAGAGTGCTTTTGAAGATGAGGAGGTAGATTCAGAACCGCAGACTATAACCAAGAAAGAGATTAAGGTTGCAAGTTCAGCTATTCATGGTGCAGCGACTCTGCCTGTTGCTGCCAAGTCGGTGATTCCTACTCAAAAAGCTGCTGCAACTGTACTAGGTGTACTGAAGAATGACCAAAGTAGGAAGGAGGAGCAGAAAGGAAGTCCTGAGGAATCTGGTGCTCCTAACCAGAATGAAGACAATCTCCGGTCTCCTATTTGCTGTATTATGGGGCATGTTGATACTGGTAAAACCAAGCTACTTGATTGCATACGAGGCACCAACGTTCAAGAAGGTGAAGCTGGAGGGATTACTCAGCAGATAGGTGCAACTTACTTTCCAGCCGAGAATATACGCGAGAGAACTAAGGAGCTCAAAGCTGATGCGAAGCTGAAGGTCCCTGGTTTATTGGTCATTGACACTCCTGGACATGAATCTTTCACGAATCTGCGTTCTCGAGGTTCAGGTTTATGTGATATTGCAATTTTGGTTGTTGACATCATGCATGGTCTAGAACCACAGACCATAGAGTCTCTTAATCTTCTTAAGATGAGGAATACAGAATTTATTGTTGCTCTGAATAAGGTGGAGATAATCTATGTTGATGCACTTTTTTGTTGGTGTTATTTTGACTGTATTCTTTTATTTCCTGTTGTTTAATTTGTTTCATTGATACTATTGCAATGCAGGTGGATAGGCTTTATGGATGGAAGGTTAGCAAGAATGCTCCCATTATGAAGGCGATGAAGCAACAGTCCAAAGATGTTCAGTTTGAATTTAATACGAGGCTTACTCAGGTTCTTATAACTCCATGAGTTAACCATTCCTCAATTAGTGGAACTTATCTCTATAGAATTCTGTTCAATTGTTGCAGATTGTTACCCAGTTCAAGGAACAAGGTATAAATACAGAATTGTACTATAAAAACAAAGAAATGGGGAAGGACACGTTCAGTATTGTACCAACTAGTGCTATTAGGTGTGTATGTGTGTTATCCTTCTCTCTTTTTTCCTGGGGCGTCCATCTAGCACTTCGTGAGACTGTTGATTTTAACTAAACATGTTGATTCTGTGGATCTTATTGATGCAACAGCGGTGAGGGTATTCCTGACTTGTTATTGTTACTTGTTCAATGGACACAAAAGACAATGGTCGAGAGACTGACTTACAGCAATGAAGTCCAGGTACGATATCAGATGATATCATTGTCAGTTAAATAGAGATTCTTAATATGGGATGATTGACTGCTGTTACTCTTTGGCAGTGTACAGTTTTGGAGGTTAAGGTTGTTGAAGGTCATGGAACAACCATTGATGTGGTTTTGGTTAATGGTGTGCTTCATGAAGGAGATCAAATAGTGGTTTGTGGCATGCAGGCATGGAAGTCTCCTTTTTATGTCCATTTCTTTAGTCTTCAGGGAGCCATTACATCATTGCTATGTTCAGACCCTCCAATGTGGTGATTGTCTAACATTATAATTTTCCTCTTTTCCTACATTGTTTATGTGCAGGGACCTATCATTACCACAATCCGAGCATTATTAACGCCTCACCCCATGAAGGAACTTCGAGTGAAGGTAATTATGTGTTCCTTTAGGCACTCCAAGTTACTCGTTTTGCATAAAAACATCTCTTACCTCAGTTCAACTCTTTTAAATTTTCCCAAACTTGCTTGAGATTGAGGAGTAGCAGTTGTTGTTAGTTCAACTCCTTATATAATCATAAAAACAATAAGGAAGTTATTTGTCCAGTATGTATCATAAAAAGTAAAAGGAGAAAAGTACTTTGATTAGTAGGGAAAATTAATAATGGATGGGCTGAAAAATCGAAGTATATATGATGCAACTTGCAAGTATTTAGTCCTTTTTTTAAGTTGGTGACAATGCTATTGAAAGCATTAGGACAGTGCAAAAAGCCTAAAAATAATTACAGTTGCCCTATCAAATCTATTAAAGAAGCCTCCTCTAACAAGCACTCTTTACACCAAAGTGAAATTTATATTATTTTCATCATTGTTCCTTAATTGTGAAATTCTGTGCAATATCATGAGCTAAGTTGCTCGGACTCATGTGTGGGTATTGGATATTGTTGCGGATCTAGAGGTCGGATCCTCTATGATATAATTTTTAAGATTCGGGTATACGGATCATGGATATGAGTGTGGGGATTCGGCTAAAAATAATTTAAATATCTAAAAATAGATTTATAAAACCTAAATTATGAGATTATGTGGAAAACTTGAGGAGGAAATATTGATCAAGAGGAGAATCCTGGAAGTAGATAAAAGCAAAGGAAGTGGCAATAGAATTTTATATTTACAAGGTGTTCCATTTTTTTCAATTTCACATGAGTTTTTGTTTTGGTTACAAAAATCATTGAATCTGTCTAGAATTTTTCTCTCGAATTTGGTCAAAGTATTCAAAACTGGTGGACCAGATTGGGTTTGGATCCCACATCCACATCCACACCCACACCCACACCCACACCCACACCCACACCCACACCCACACATGTCGTCTCGACACTGGTACAACACCGAAAGTGAAAAGTCCGAGCAACTTAGAACATGAGGATGTTCAGATAACCTAAATTTCAGTCATGACTTGTAGCTCTGGTTGAACTCTAACATAGATCACATGCTGGTAATATCTAGCCTGGACTTGTCTAGGCAACACTCCCGCACCCACACCCATGTCATCTCGACACCGGTGCGACACCGGTGCAACACCGGAAGTGAAAAGTCCGAGCAACTTAGATCATGAGGATGTTCAGATAACCTAAATTTCAGTCATGAGTCATGACTTATAGCTCTGGTTGAACTGTAACATAGATCAAATGCTGGTATAATATCTAGCCTGGGCTTGTCTAGGCAACACACTGTGCTAGAGTTATTAGGTTTCTCAGTGCTAAATGTGGCATACAAAAATTAAAGGTTTACTTTGCGTGGGGGCTCTAGCTCAAGAGTTATGTGGCTGTATTGAAAGTTGAGTTTATGATGTCAATTGTACTTTTGGTTCTTTTAACAGTACCTGGTTTATTTGGACCTCTGTCTTTTGAGATATATAAATTATTTCAAGCTTGTGGATGCTTTCATGGACATAGGATTGTTGAGGCAACATTACTCCTAGATTGCTGATATACATAAGTGTCATAGACACTTGATTTTTGCCACTTTGAATGTACTCTGAACAAAAGAAACAGAAGATCAGAAATTTGCTGTGAGGCTTCCAGAGTTGTGTTCAAATTCCAACTGACCCTGTTAAAATATGCTTTTCCTACAATCAAGAGATCTGCATTAGTTCTAATTTAATTTTCCAAATGGGGACACAAGTCTGCAGGTTATCTCCTAATCTATTTTTGTGCTTTGGGACCTTCTGGTCTATGGAGCATGAGAAAATCTGAAAAATGTAGTGTTTGTCATGTTATTTCTTTGAATTTATCTTATGTTATTTATCTAATGATGAACTGATGAAAGTATCTCATCTTGTTTGGCAAAATCCTTTCAGGGAACATATTTGCATCATAAGAAAATCAAGGCAGCCCAGGGTATAAAGATTACTGCTCAGGTATTATCATCTACTTGTAAAGCTGTGAGCTCATTTTTGGTCAGTCTTAGGATCAAGCTTAGAAAGTCTATTGGGTTGGAAACTTGATGCAGAGACTCAGAAGTGGATTTTATTTTGACTGATCTGTAGTTAGAAAATGTATGTACGGAGTATTTTGAATCTCAGTTTAATTTTTAGTTAAAATTTTTGGGTTCCTAATTTCCTTTTAATTAAAGGGAAAAGGGTCAAAAATGCCCTTAAACTACATGAAACGAAAAAAAATGCCCAAAAATGCCCTTATTGTTACCAAATGGATCAGAAATGCCCTTCTTTAATTATATATATATATTTTTACTTTTTAAACATATTGTGTTCCTAATAAAAATATTATTGTTAAAGAATCCTTTTCTTGTTTTTTTTTAAATCACATTAACTAATAAAATTGCAAGAAAGTAATTTTTGTTTCTTAATCCCATTTTGTCAATTAAAATAGAACATCGTACCCCTGTAACAAATAATATATGTCATAAATTATGATTATAGTAAACCCAATATTAATTTTTATTTAGATAATGATAAAAATAGTAATTATAATAAAGCAAAAAAAATAATTTTTTAATCTTTTTTCTCGAACTGAAGTAGGATAAATATTTGCTAATTAAAAAATATTATTAGAAAAATAATGTGTTCAAAAATAAAATAAATAATAAAAAAGGGCATTTATGACCCATTAAATAACAATAAGGGCTTTTTTGGACCAAAGTATCAACGATAAGGGCATTTTTGGATCAAAGTATAAATCAAGGGCGTTTTTGTTCCTTTCATGTAGTTTAAGGGCATTTTTGACCCTTTTCCCTTAATTAAAAGATAATTAGCAATTTAGCATTACTTTTTCTAGGATCAATCAAGCGGAGTAGGGTGCGATCTACTGGTTATAACTTTTGATCCTGATTACTGTTGGAAGTCAAATAACTTGTCGTAAAGATCTTGAGGAAGCTTTGTAACTGCACGAAAAATATTAAGTGGAGGAGCTATCTCTTTGCATGTACACCTCTTTCCTTTTTCTATTTTCTCTTGTCAGGATACCAACTAATGCACTTTATATCTCATGTTCAATAAATATGGTGAAATATGTGCAACAGGATTAGAAGGTTATTCTAATTTAGGCACATATAGTCTCTTCTTTTTCTATTCATGATGTACCTGAGCATATCAATTTCTGTTAAGAATTTCTGATTTCCTCAGTCGGATATTTTATGGTACCTTTGAGAAAAATTCTGTTGGCATAGCTGTACAATATTTTTACTTGGAATCGTTGTAAGAAATCCAATGGTTGTTCTTGTGTATTTTGTTACTCCAATGGAATTTGACTTGGAAGTTGAACTAGCAAGCCATAACCTTTCAGTCCCTTGCGTGAGTGTTATTGATATTTTCTGCTACTGATTGTGATGCTGTCACTATTTACTCTATGGGTAATGATTTAGTGATGGTCTTCTATGAAATCAGTGAGACTGAGAGATTTCTCCTTTTCCCCCTTGGTTCTTTTTATCAGGGCTTTGAGCATGCCAATTGCTGGCACTAGTCTATATGTTGTGGGGCCTGATGATGACGTGGAAGACATCAAAGAAGCAGCTATGGAAGATATGAAGTCAGTGATGAGCAGGATCGACAAAAGTGGAGAGGGAGTATATGTTCAAGCATCTACACTTGGATCATTGGAAGCTTTGCTGGAATTCTTGAAGACCCCAGAAGTAAGCATACCTGTCAGTGGGATTGGCATAGGTCCTGTGCATAAAAAGGATGTCATGAAAGCTAGTGTTATGCTTGAGAAGAAGAAAGAGTATGCAACCATCTTGGCCTTTGATGTTAAAGTGACACAGGAAGCTCGGGAACTTGCAGATGAACTTGGTGTCAAGGTTTTTATGGCTGATATCATATATCACTTGTTTGATCAGTTTAAAGCCTACATTGACACCGTCAAGGAAGAAAAAAAGAAGGAAGTTGCTGAAGAAGCAGTCTTCCCCTGTGTGCTCAAGATAGTACCAAATTGCGTCTTCAATAAGAAGGATCCAATTGTTCTGGGAGTTGATGTTCTTGAGGGCATTGCCAGGGTATTAACTTTTTCTTGTCTACTGTCTCATTGATCTTATTCACCAACTTAATTATAAAAAAAAAAAAGAAAACGAATTAAAGGTAATGGAATCTCTGCATTTATAGGGGAAAACCAACTTGCGTGCACGTCAGAGGTACAATAAGAAAAGATGATCAATATTAAATGAGTTGTGCTGATATTATCAAATTTCCTCTAATTTCATACTTCCATTAGGTTGGGGGAAGAGGTCTTGCATTCTCACATTGATTTCTAGTTAAATGTGCAACTTATTTATGTATAACCTTGTTTGAGACATAGCTGTTCTGACATAAACAAACTTATGGACAAATACTATATTTTTATTTAATAAAGTAAGTTGTTCATTCATTGGCATCAAGAAGATGCCGTGGATGCAAAAGTAGTTGTGCTAGCTCCTATACACGATGCTATGACAGGGCCAGGGAGTTGCCAAACAGCAAAAAGGGAACAACCATGTTAAGGGCTAGTCTAATGTATGGGAACTCACAAAATCTTGAAAAACAGTAGAACTATTTACATAGGACTGGTGGCCCAACAAAAAAGACTAAGCAAGCATCTAGCCTTTAGCAAGTGGTTTGGAGTTGAGACTCCATGAAGGCAGTTGTTGATTCTTTCAGTCCAAATGCACCAAATGTACTAGACGGAATCAATGTCTAGGTGTTCTTGATGGCCCAATCAGGTTTTCAAAGGCACCGCTCTCAACAGCATCTTTGATTTTCTCTGGTATCACCATTTAAGGCTGAAAAGAGGTAGAAACATATGCCACATGTCTGCAGCTACCACACAGTGCAAGAATAGATGGTTGACTGATTCTGAGATTTCCTGACATAAGTAGTATCTGTTAACTAACTGTAAACATCTCCTGCAGAGGTGGTCCTGTGTCAGACGTATTTTTTAGAGCCAACCAGCTAAAGCATATCACTTTTGGTGGGAGTTTGTCCTCCAAATTAGTTTCTATGGTCAGGAGTATAAAATTCCTTTCTGAGCATTTAGCAATTTATATCCCAGGTGTATATATATTCCTTTGCATTAGGATGGCAACTTAATGCTTCAGCAGCCTGAGTGTTCATGTTGAAGCCTTCCAGATAACACATTCAGTCAAAAGCCTCTCAAGTTCCCAGTCATTCATGTTCCTTCTGAAGAGGGGACTCCACTGATTGTCTTCTCTATTCTGTGTAACTGTAGAGTCAGGTTCACATGCTATCAGGAAGAGTGATGGATAGTTTTCTTATGGAGTTCCCTAACCATCTATCCCGAATTTTACTTTCAGGCCATTCCCAACCTTGCCTTTGCTTAGTGCACTGGCGGCTCAACTTACCATGTTTGGCTGCAACCACTTCCTTCCATAAGCTATTGTCCTCCATCCCATATCTCCAAAGCCTTTAAACAATAAACTTTTGTTTGTGCTTGGCTAGGTCCCTGATACCCAGACCTTCTTGTGGCTTTGGTCTAATGACTTAAGACTATTTAACAAGGTGAAGCTTGTGTCCTCCATTGTTATCTTCCCAAAGAAAATTCCTGCTGATTTTGTCTAGCTGCTTACCTTACCAGGCACAAGAAATAATCACATGAAGTGGGAATACTGTTCATGTCACTATTGATGAGAGCAAGTCTACTGCCTATAGAAAGATATTTCCCTTGCCAAGTAGCCAGCTTTTCTCAATTGTTTCTACTACACTCCATATTCCAGTAGACTTGTATCTTGCTCCTAGAGGCCTTGGTAAGTGGTGGGGAAGGATCCCATACTGCAACATAACATGTCAGCTAGTACATGGATCAGTATATCTGTAGACTGTTCCTATTTGTTATGTGAAACTATGCTAGTTGAAACATCTTGTTTTATTCATTTTAAAGTAACTCTTCTGAAATTTATGTTTTGCACGTATCTGTTCTCTCTATATTCATTCTTATAATTGAGAATCTTGATTATCTAATATTCCATCAGAGTTTTTGCTGGTTATGATTAGAATCTAGCTTTTCTACTGGTTATTATTAGAATCTAGCATTCTTCATCTACACCGTGATTTTGCATCTCCAAGGTAAGGGTTTTATTTTGTTTTATTTACAAGATTTGGTCCTTAGGAAAACATGTTTAAGTTCAGAGGCAGATTTCATTGTACAAGATTTGGTCCTAAAGAAAACATTCTGTTTCCATTTTTCGTCCATTATTAATTCTTTCATGCTTCCTTTTAGATGTTTTGCTCGATGAGCATTTAGCACATAGAGTTCAAGTCTTGTCTGCTTGCTCTTATTTCTCTTTAGTTAGTTGTAGTTAGATATTCCTGCATAATTTGATTGGAAAGTGTAACATTATGTTCTCTCTCATTTTACCTTTCTCTGCACATTTCAACATATTGTTTGTTGCCATGATTTATTTTGACGGGTGTACCTTGATTAAAGCTTTCCGCTGTTTATTCTGGCAATAGTAGCTCTACGATTTGCAATTTTACTTTTAAAGAAAGAGTGGCATTCGTCACTTCTCTTTTCTATGATCATTCATATACTGCAAAAATTTCTTGTATATTGTGGTCCTCACTGTGCTGAACTTAATTTGAACAGATTGGATCTCCTATATGTATTCCTCAAAAGGACTTCATTGATATTGGTCGTATTGCATCCATTGAGAACAACCATAAACCTGTTGACTATGCGAAGAAAGGCCAAAGGGTGGCCATTAAGGTATGAAGTGGTTGAGACATTGTAAATTTTGCCGTGGATTGGTTAGAATTTGATCTTCTTTCTTTATTACTTGTTTGTAGAATGTAGGATCAGTGTGTAGTAGTTTATCTTTGAAAATTGATAGCCGTCAAAAATATATCATGATTGTACAATAACCTTTTTCAGGAGTTCTAAGCAATTGATTTAATCTTTGCTTACATACTCATGAGGTCTCACTCCTTGACATGTTTACAGATAGTTGGATCTAACCCTGAGGAGCAACAAAAGATGTTTGGTAGGCATTTTGAAATGGAAGATGAGCTTGTCAGCAAAATTTCAAGGAGGTCTATTGACATACTCAAGGCCAATTTCCGGGTATGTAGAGTTTTGGGTGAAACTCCCTTTTAACAAGCTCTTTTTTTGGGCAAATATCCAGTTTTGCTTATTGCTGCTTCTTTAACCTTTTTGCAGAAAGACCTCTCAGTTGAGGATTGGAGACTTGTCATGAAACTGAAGACCCTCTTTAAGATACAGTGAGACAGGTTTTTGTTACTTCCAAATGAGTTCTTGGTCTTCGATAAGCACCATGTTAGGGGCTTAGCAGTTTATAGAGCAATAAGTGGTGATTTGACTGTAAACAAGGAGCTTGGACTCAATAGAACACGTACCTCAGGCACAGAGATGAGCAGAAGTGAAGAATGCAAGTGGAGTTGGCTGCTGAATGGATTTCCTTTCTTGATACTCCGAGCATTCTGTATATGCTGTTTTTGGTACTGAAGTAAGAATTTTTGCAGTATTGACCAATGGCAGAGAGGAGTGTGTTTTACGGGGGCATAAAAGAGGCAACACATTTTTCATGATACAGAAATGTGATTTTGACTTTCATATACAAAAACGTGAAAAGATTATTGGTTGGCTATTGTTGGCAAGTTTTTCATATTACTATCAATTCCTTTTTTATAGATAGAGAAAAAAAATAAACTAGATTACATGGGAGTAAGGGTGGCGGGGACCGGTTTTTCTCCGGTCTGGACTTTCCCATTCAGTCCGATCCGGTTCTGGTTGAATCGGTAACATACGGTACCATAACAGGTATCGAATCAGTTTTGGACCGATTCAGGTCCCATTGTGAACGTTGGGTGCGAGGGGGGGCGGGGGGGGGGGCACTAACGGCTATGTGGCCTCCCGTTACTCCCTTTACACCCCTTTACCCCTTTACCCGCCTAACATTATAAATATAATTCATTGTTTTAATTTTTTTTCATAAATTCATTCTCCTCTTTTATATAGTTTTCAATCTCTCTTGTTCATTATAAACTAGTATAAACGCGTGGATAATATATAAGATAATCATATTTTAAAGGAAAAAAGGCTCAAATATGATATTAAACTTTAATAAAAGGTTCATTTATGTCATTCATTAAAAGTTTGGCTCAAATATGCCATTGTTGTTAAGGAAAATGCTCATCTATACCATTATTTTCTAACAGTGATTTTGCAAAATCACCTTTTACACATGATATGTTTTAATTCGGCCGCAACTTTTTTTTTAAAAAAAAATCTAAATAAAATTAAGAAAAAAAATTCACAAAATTAAGAATCTTTTTTAAAAATGTTTATTTAGAAAAAAAAATTCTAAATAAGAAAAAATTCACAAAATTAAGAATTTATTTAGAAAAGAATTCAAAATAAAATTAAGAAAAAATTCACAAATTAAGAATTTTTTTTCTTAATTTTATTTAAAATTTATTTTTTTAAAAGACGTGGCCTAATTAAAACATGCCATGTGTAAAAGGTGATTTTGCAAATCACCTTTTACACATGACATATTTTAATTCGGTCACGTCTTTTTAAAAATAAATCTAAATAAAATTAAGAAAAAAAATCCACAAAATTAAGATTGTTTTAAAAAAAATTTTATTTATAATTAATTTAGAAACAAATTCTAAGTAAGACAAAAATCCACAAAATTAAGAATTTATTTAGAAACAAATTCTAAATAAAATTAAGAAAAAAATTCTTATTTTTTTCTTAATTTGATTTAGAATTGTTTTTTTTTCTTAAAAAAATGACGTGGCTAAATTAAAATATGCCATGTGTAAAAGATGGTTTTGCAAAATCACCGTTAAAATTTAATGGCATAGATGAGTCTTTTCCTTAACAACAATAACATATTTGAGCCAAATTTTTAACGAATGACATAAATGAACCTTTTTTTTGTTAAAATTTGATGGCATATTTAAGCCTTTTCCCTATTTTAAATTAAAATTAACTAATATTTATCATTAACATGTTAATAAAAAAAAGTAATTATTACAAATTAGTAATTTATTTATTTGAGCATGTAAAATTAATATTATTAGCACACAACTTTCTTTGGTATAACATCAAAATATTATTTCTATAGCTATAATAAAATTACACTTTTAATTTTAAAACATATTCTATTGAACTTTTATCAAGGGGAATTTTAAATTTTTTATTATTTCACCTTACACAAAAATCAAATACTTCATTTATTTCAACTTGTTAGTCCGTTTACTTAAAAAAAATATTATGATTCACTTTTTAGCAACTTCGTATTTTTAATTTTTCAGATGATATATATGTTGTTTAGCTTATTTGGGTGTTTTGCCCTGGGTTTGTAATATATATATATATATATATATATATATACTAGATAAGAATGCCCGTGCTCAGCACGACCCAACTTGCTTTTTTATGTATTTTTTTTATAAATACGACTAAAATAATTAGACTAAGATCGGTCAAAGACTTTCATGCCAACACAATAGAACATAATAATTACAAAAAACTCAGTCAAAAGTCTCCATATTAACACAACTGAATATGTCATCTCTGTATACAACGTGTGAAATAAAACGCAACAATTATGTATATCGTTATTCATATATTATAGGACTCTTTCGTCTGCAATATGTGCATAAGTACATTTGAATTCATCATTTCTTATAAGTAAGAGTTGTAATCATTAGTTTTGCAGACAATTTTTTAAATCATTCCAGAAACCATCATATGAAGAAATTTAGGATGAACAAGAAGTAAAAAATAATTGAAATATTAAAATGGATACCAAACTATTCTAAAAGTATAGTAAGCCACAACACAATAGTATTTTTTCAACGTAACAATGAAGGGGGAGGAAGACTAACAATGCTTTACTAATTGAAAAACATATTGCTAAAAAATACTATATGCAAAATCAATAAGAATTTCAAATGTTTATTCAAATTACCGATTAAAAACGACAATTCAATTGTAGAAAGTGAGGTATAAAACCTAGTACCTTAAAAAAAATTCAATCATTGAAAACTCAAAAAATGCTCAAAGCTTGCACTATAATTATTTTAGTTTCTCTATAATCCACAAATCTAAAAGAATATATAAAGATTAAGTCTTTTATATGATTTAAAAAAAATATAAAGATTAAACCTTATATGTGATTAAGTTCCATACGTGAGCAGATTCTAATCCAATTTCAAAACTTTGTGATAAACTAACTCACTATTATGCACAGTTAAGAGCCTATTACTATTAAAAAGAAAATGAAGTAGATACATGGGTTTTTAGCTGAAACAAAAAAATATTGTAAATGAAAAATCAAGAAAATAGAAGTAGGTATATAAATTTTTAGCTGAAATAACAAGAATGAGATATTTATTATAGATAATAAAAGAGTACAATTGATATTTCTAAAATCGAGTTGTGTATAAGTGTGTAGTTTTTGTTTTTTTTTAAATTTTTTAGAATAGAAATTTGAATTGAGCAATTCAGTAGATATTTGATATGGATATTTATCATTTATCCTTGTATGATAAGCATAATTATAAATTTGTATTGATGTTTCTAGAACTAAGTTGTGTGTAAGTGTCTTTTTTTTTTTTAAAAAATATCATTTTTCCTTGTATGATAAGCATAATTATAAATTTGTATTGATGTTTCTAGAATTAAGTTGTGTGTAAGTGTTTTTTTTTAAAAAAAAACATTTAGAATAGAAATTTGGAGTGAGAAAATCAATAAATATTTTAAATGACTATTAATCATTTGCCCTTGAATGATAAGCATAAAATTATAGACAATAAAAGAGTACAACTGATATTTCTAGAATTGAGCTATGTATAAGTGTCTAGTTTGTTTTTGTTTTTTTTAATTGTTTAGAATAGAAATTTGAATTGAGCAGATCAGTAGATATTTGATATAGATATTTACTATTTATCCTTGTATGATATGACATGCATAGACAATGCTTGTAGTAAAATATGCTTGAAAATATCAATTTTTTCATAGCTTACATAACCATTAAGATACCATAATTAGCTTATCCATTGTAATGATATTTCTAGAATTAAGTTGTGTGTAAGTGTTTTTTTTTAAAATTTTTTTGTTTAGAATAGAAATTTGGAGTGAGAAAATCAATAGATATTTTAAATAGCTATTAATCATTTGCCCTTAAATTATAAGCATAATTATAAATATGCTATTGATCGTCCATGGATTGACGTTTTTATATATATATATATATATATATATTTTTTTTTTTTTCAAGAGGAAAGAGCAACAACCACAATCATGAAATATGGGTAGCAAATAGGTTTTCTTTTAGCAGAAAATTATGAGGAATAAAAAGAAATTGCCTTAGTTATAGTAAGTAATATTTTCAAAAGTTCTTGAGTGAATTTATTGTTAGTGGTTAAAAAAAAAGGAAAGAAGGAAGAAATAATTTGGAAGAAAGACAAACGAAAGGAAGAAACTTGAAGGTAAAAGAGAAGAGGGAAACAAAGACGATAGCGAAAGTAACATGATTTGAGAAAAATTACTGAACTCTCTAATTAAGGACATGAACAAATATATGTTAACTATTCAAAAGAAAAAATATTTATTCAACATGTTTGTCCAAATAAATATACATGTAACTATATAAGTTTTACAAAAAATAATAATATAAAGTAAAATTTCTTATATGAACCTGTAAAATGAAATTATGCCAACTATAAGTAAATAGACTTATTAAGTAGTATTTCAATTCATTTAGTAGATGGGAAATATTGAATGTGTGTGTGTATATATATATATATATTTTTAATTTTTTTTGATTTCTCACTCGGTGTTTGGAGCCTATGGAGCCGTGACTAAATTCGAATCGCGCACTGCAGAGCCCATTTGGGGGTGGTGCTCCCAATAGGTTTTTTTTCCATTCACAGGCCTCGAACCCTGAAACTACCCCAAAAAGTGCCCAGAAATGTGCCTCGGAAGTGCCCAAAATCATAATTTTCATATATCTCACAATCCGTGCGTGATATCAAAAATTTGACTTCATATTTTTGTTCACTGGGTCAAATTGAGTGAGAAATGGGTCTAACCCCGATTTTAGAGCAAGCGAATCGCAATTTTATTTTCCCAAAAATACAATTTCCAGTGAGGTTTTCGGGCATGCCTCAATATAAATTTTGCTCAGTTTTTCAAGTTCCGTCCAAGGCTTTTGGGTCTTGGCGTAAGTGTTCCCATGCGTAAAAATGCCTACACTTAGTCCTATTTCACCCTCATATCATTGAAGACATTCCCAAATACACTCTCAAACACTTGGACAATATTTCTCTCCAAATTTAAAAATCTTAAGGTTCTCATTCAAACTTCAAGTCTCCATCTCCAATCTTCTTCAAGGATTCTCCAAAGTCAAGGTGTGTGAGTTTCTTTTATGGGTTCCTTTCACCCATGATACCTAAGCTTCCTTTTACTCAAAATTGCATGATTTAAAGTTCATTTACTCATGAGTCTTATCTAATATGAATTTCACTGTTCACCATGTTGGGGTTTCATGAAATTGTGACTATTTTAACATGTTTCGAGCTATGAATCTGTCATAACCCAAGCCTCGGGCCTAGACGTGACCGGCAAATGGGGAACCTGAAGGAACCTCAAACAAGCCTCATAGTATATCATTACACATCCTTGGTCGCAAAAGCAATATAAAACATCATAAGTACATGAACAAGGGGAAATGTGATAAAGGGAGAAAGAGAGAGTTTAATACTTAAATAACATAGGTGAGTCAAAGCTCAAATGTAATACATAACTTGTCCAACAACACCTCTAAACATAGATACTTAGCGGGGGCCAAGACAAAGCAACCTGGCTCACCCTCATAGTCAAAATAGCAATAAAGAAGAGAGAATCAATTCATAACATAAGAAACATAGACCAACGTCCTAGGAATGGAGGACTCACCAATAAGCTTGAGTGAAACCATACTAGCCACATGGGTGGAGATGTTTAAGCGGGGCTTCGATTCCTACATGGTCATATCATGTAGGCATAAAGTATGCGTTAGTACATTGGAATGTACTAAGTATGTGGGATGCAATGTAACAAGAGATAGACAATGTAATCAAAATGCATAACAATAGGCAATAGACATAATATAACTATATGACATGCATAGACAATGCTTGTAGTAAAATATGCTTGAAAATATCAATTTTTTCATAGCTTACATAACCATTAAGATACCATAATTAGCTTATCCAATTACCTTATTCTAGAGGGTGAGAGATATAACATGAGTTCATAATCCCAAATCATACACGAGGGTAACGAGTTCATCATAGTTCATAACCTCATAAAGAGTAACATAACCTCATAGGGAGTAGCATAACCTCATAAAGAGTAACATAACCTCATAGGGAGTAGCATAACCTCATAAAGTAGCATAACCTCATAGGGAGTTGCATAGCCTCATAGGGAGTAGCATAACCTCATAAAGAGTAGCATAACCTCATAGGGAGTAGCATAACCTCATAAAGAGTAGATTGCACTCGTATATGAGGGTAAGGTGTATAACATAGCTCATGACCGCTACATGTAGGAATTGGCCTTGCACTAGAGGATAAAACATGTAACATAGTTCATAACCCCTCCTAATAGGCTTTCACAATTGACAAGAGCATAAACCTTATCTTAAGAATCAAATAAGTCATCAACAATTCACAATAACATGACAACATGAGAAATTCCCTTGCAATACCAAAGGTGCTTTACATGATTCAAACACATATATTCATTCCTTTCATCCTTATATACGTATCTTCCCTTCTTATCATCATTTGATCATCACATACATACATGATTTCATCATCATATAATCATCATATAATCATCATAATATCATTCAACTCATAAAACATGCATTGGACCTACAATTTCTCAAAAAATCCTAGCCGACCATTTTATCAAACACCTGGCGGGTGGGGGACTTGAAGCTTGAGTGAAATCCTTAAGATTGGTCTTGAGTTTTGGGAGTAAATATTTGCCTAAGTGTTTTGGTGAGTATTGGGGAATGTTTAGGATGATATGAGGGTGAAATAAGGCTAAGTATATGTATTTTCAAGTGTGGGAACCCTTAGTCCCAAGACTTAAAAGTCTTGGACCGAAGTCAAGAGAAAATAGGACCAAAACGTACTGTTCACTGGAATTGCATTTTCTGCACAAACTAGTTCTACGAAAATTGGCATAACTCCTTCATTCGAACTCGAAATGAGGTGAAACCAAGTGTGTTGGGAAGCTAATTCAAAGATTTTTAATTTGATAGTTCGTGGGCCATCCAGTTCTTTGTTTGTTAAGAGATATGCCCCTTCAAATTTGACCCTCCAAAATCACATTTTTGCTATTTTTGAATTTTGATACGATTGCTCTAAAATTCGGGTTAGACCTATTTTTCACTCAATTTGAGCCCCTAAACAAGAATATGAAGTCAGATTTTTGAAATAATGAATGGATTTTTAGATATATAAAAATTACAATTCTGGGCACTTTCAAGGCATATTTTCGGGCACTTTTTAGGGTCGTTTCAATATCTCCCCCTTGGGAACATTCATCCCCGAATGTCAAAGAAACGTACAAGATAGGAGTAATTATAAAGAGATCAGTTCCAACAAGAATGCAATAGTACACTTTAAAACACCATTTTCAAAACCTTGGCATAAGTGTAAAATTATCATACACTTGCCAACTTAAACATGAATTCATATGAATGACATAGGGGTTGAAACATAAGACTTGGAATCATAGAAAGGACTTGACATGTCATCATAAGCTTGAATAGAATGAAAGAAATACGGGTATTGCTCCTTTATACCTGCTTCGGCTTCCCGAGAGACACATACGAATATACTATTCTTCCAAAGGGCCTTAATGAACACCACATCCCCATTAATCAACCTCTCCACTCATCCATACAACACCTCGGCATAAAGTATGCGTTAGTGAATATACTACTCTTCCAAAGGTCCTTAATGAACACCACATCCCCATTAATCAACCTCTCCACTCATCCATACAACACCTCTACCGGGACCTCCTTCCAAGCTAACTTATCCTCCACCTCACCAACAACTTCAAAGAGTTCTATAATACTAGAGTCACCAACACATCCCATCCACCTAGATGCATGAAGGACCGCGAGAACCATATCTACATCTATAGGCAAATCCCCAAACTTATGAAACCTTACCAACCTCCCTCTACACTCCATAAGGAATCATAATCCTCAACTTAAGTGTCAACCTTAAATTCACCTAACCTACTTGGTACCATAGCCACCATCTCCCCCTTGGGAGACAACCTCTACACTATCGTCTTCTCACCCAAAACATCCAACTCTAATAAGGCGGAATCAAGGCCTTGCTTAAACTAGACCCCCCTCAACCAAAGAAGATTTTGAACCACCAAGAACACTATACCATCATTCTCTAATTCCCTCAACCTACTTTCAATCTAACCAATCGATGGATCCCACTAGTCTCCTTCTTGCCACCACTATCCACACATGCTAGGCTACCTAGAGCCCCGACCACAACATTAGCCTTACCAGGGAAAAGTAATGCACACTCATACATAATCCTTAAAGAATCCTAACCACCTTCTTGCTATCCACAATGTACACCTATCATATTTAGCAAACACCTTTCATCCTATGAGACTTCCAACACCCTATGTAGGAACTGGCCTTGCACTAGAGGGTAAAACATGTAACATAGTTCATAACCCCTCTTAGTAGGCTTTCACAATTGACAAGAGCATAAACCATTCACAAGCTCTAAACAAATAAATACCTCATCACTAGAGACCACCACAAACATATCGGGGTAGGGTTTTAAAACCCTATTCATGAGACCTATAGACATGACCAGTGCATAAGTCAAACCACAAGACACCACCCCAAATTCAAAATATCAAAAAGGACATTCAAGAACTCATTGATCACCAAAAATAACTCAATAGAAATAACTTAGGTTCAACACCCCTAACTCTTACAATACGAAAATATAATCCCTTAAATATCAATTGTACCTTAAAACAAGAAATGGACTTATCCCCTTCACTACCACTCAAAGACAGGCCCCACCATCAATGAAGACATAACATACATGCAACTAATCCAACCCAAGAATGACATCAAAATCTACCACATCGAATTCAACAAGTCACAAGGCAAGACCTAATGAAATACAAATCCGGATCAATACCTAAGAACTTTCTAGCAACAGTATACCCAACCAAAAGAATAGACACCAAAGATCCACACAACCACTTGGGCACACAAAAAGCCCTATCATCAACTAAAAGAATATAGAAGAAATAGTGAAACTCAGATCCATCAAAATCAAAACCTTCTACTTACCTTCCTACGCCTTTCTCTTTGAAGTGGCATGGTAAAATCAACTTTAAATCATGAAATATTAGTAAAAAGGAGGCTTAGGCACCATGGGTGGAAGGACCCAATAGTTCAACACCACATACCTTAGCTTTTGGAGAAACTTTGAAGAATACTTTAGTGGAGACTTGAAGCTTGAGTGAAATTGGTGCACAACACAACCATGAATAAGACTCTAATCGATGCGGTGTATTGGATGCTGAGGATCTATCAACCTAGTGCTCTATACCATTTTTGTAACTACCTAAGCCTAGGGCCTAGACGTGATCGGCGAATGAGGAACCCGAAGGAACCCCAAACAAGCCTCATAGCATATCATTACACATCCTTGGTCACAGAAGCAATATAAAACATCATAAGTAACATAAACAAGGGGAAATATGACACTTGAGTGAAACCGTACTAGGCACATGGGTGGAGATGCTCAAGTTGGGCTTTGGTCCCTACATGATCATATCATGTAGGCATAAAGTATGCGTTAGTACGTTGGAATGTACTAAGTATGTGGGATGCAATGTAACAAAAGATAGACAATGTAATCAAAATGCATAACAATAGGCAATAGAATAATATAACTATATGGCATGCATGGACAATGCTTGTAGTAAAACATGCTTGAAATTATCCATTTTTTCATAGCTTACTTAACCCATTAAGATAACATAATTAGCTTATCCAATCATCTTATACTAAATATAACTATATGGCATGCATGGACAATGCTTGTAGTAAAACATGCTTGAAATTATCCATTTTTTCATAGCTTACTTAACCCATTAAGATAACATAATTAGCTTATCCAATGATCTTATACTAAAGGGTGAAAGATATAACATGAGTTCATAACCCCAAATCATACACGAGGGTAAGGAGTACATCATAGTTCATAACTTTATAAAGAGTAACATAACATCATAGGGAATAATAGGGAGTAGCATAACCTCATAAAAAGTAACATAGCCTAATAGGGACTAGCATAACCTCATAAAGAGTAACATAACCTCATAGGGAGTAACATAACATCATAGGGAATATCATAACCTCATAAAGAGTAACATAACCTCATAGGGAGTAGCATAACCTCATAAAGAGTAACATAACCTTATAGGTAGTAACATAACATCATAAAGAGTAACATAACCTCATAGGGAGTAGCATAAACTCATAAAGAGTAACATAACCTTATAGGGTGTAGCATAACCTTATAAAGAGTAATATAACCTCATAGGGAGTAGCATAACCTCATAAAGAGTAACATAACCTCATAGGGAGTAGCATAACCTCATAAAGAGTAACATAACCTCATAGGGAGTAGCATAACCTCATAAAAAGTAGCACAACCTTATAGGGAGTAGCATAACCTCATAAAGAGTAGATTACATTTGTATATAAGGGTAAGGTGTACAATAGAGCTCATAACCCCTACATATAGGAATCGGCCTTACACTAGAGTGTAAAGCATGTAACATAGTTTATAACCCCTCTTAGTAGGCTTTCACAATTGACAAGAGCATAAACCTTATCTTAAGAATCTAAAAAGTCATCAAAACTTCGCAAGAACATAACAACATGAGAGCCTAACAATTTCCTTGCAATACCAAAGGTGCTTTACATTATTCAAACACATGTATTCATTCCTTTCATCCTTATATACATATCTTCCATTATTATCATCATTTGGTCATCACATACATATATCATTTCATCATCATATAATCATCATAACATCATTCAACTCATAAAATATGCATTGGACCCATAATCCACGTGGCTAGTACGACTTCTCTCAAGCTCTTTGAACATCATTCAACTCATAAAATATGCATTGGACCCATAATTCCTCAAGAAACCCTAGCTGGGCATTTTATCAAACACTTGGTGGGTGTGTAATGAGGGTAAAAGACCATATGCACCATGGGTGGAAGGACCCAATAGTTCAACACCACATACCTTAGCTTTTGGAGAAACTTTGAAGAATACTTTAGTGGAGACTTGAAGCTTGAGTGAAATCCTTGATGAAATCCTTAAGATTTTTCTTGAGTTTTGGGACTTGAATTTGGGAGTAAATATTTGGCTAAGTGTTTTGGTGAGTATTGGGGAATATTTAGGATGATATGAGGGTGAAATAAGGCTAAGTATATGTATTTTCAAGTGTGGGAGCCCTTAGGCCTAATATTTAAAAGTCTTGGACCGATGTCAAGAGAAAATAGGACCAAAACGGACTACTCATTGGAATTGCATTTTCTGCACAAATGAGTTCTATGAAAATGGGCATACCTCCTTCATCCGAACTTGAAATGTGGTGAAACCAAGTGCGTTGGAAAGGTAATTCAAAGTTCTTTAATTTGATAGGTTGTGGGTCACCCAGTTCTTTGTGTGCTAAGAGATATGCCCCTTCAAAGTTGACCCTCTAAAATTGCGTTTTTGTGATTTTTGAATTTTGATACGGTTGCTCTAAAATTTGGGTTAGACCCATTTCTCACTCAATTTGACCCTCTAAACAATAATATGAAGTTGGATTTTTGAAATAACAAGTGGATTTTTAGGTATATGGAAATTACGATTCTGGGTACTTCTGAGTCACATTTTCGGGCACTTTTTGGGGTCGTTTCAATATCTCTCCCTTGGGAACATTCGTCCCTGAATGTCAAAGAAATGAACAAGAGAAAAGTAATCATAAAGAGATCAGCCCCAACAAGAATGCAATAATACACTTTAAAACACCATTTTCAAAACATCGGCATAAGTATAAAATTATCATAAACTTATCAACTTAAGCATGAATGCATATGAATGACATAGGGGCTGAAACATAAGACTTGGAATCATAGGAAGGACTTGACATGTCATCATAAGCTTGAATAGAATGAAATAAATATGAATATTGCTCCTCCATGCCCGCTCCGAGAGACATATACGAATAGATGACTCTTCCATGTCATCATAAGCTTGAATAGAATGAATGAAATATGGATATTGCTCCTCCATGCCCGCTCTGACTTCCCGAGAGACATATACAAATAGATGACTCCTCCTGCAAAGAGGGCCTTGGCGAACAACGCATCATTATCATTCAACTTCTCGTTCACCCATCCACACCTCCACCGGGACCTTCTCCTAAGTCAACTTATCCTCCACATCACCCACAATCTCAAGGAGTGCTATAGCACTAGAGGCACCAACACATCCCACCAACCTAGAAGCATGAACTGAACTAACCCAACTCCTATCCATAGGCAATCCCCAAACTTACGAAACCTTACCAACTTCCCTCTACACTCTATATGGACTCATAATCCTCAACGCAATTGGAAACCTTCAATACACCTAACCTACTTGATACCATAACCACCATCTCCCCCTTAGGAGACAACCTCCACTCTATCCTCTTCTCACCCAAAACTTCCAACTCTAACAAGGTGGAATCAAGGCCTTGCCTAATCTAGACCTTTTTACCCAAGAAGAAGTGGAACCATCAAGAACACTATACTACCACCCTCAACTTCCCTCACCCTAACTTCTAACCTAACCAACCGATGGACCACACTAGTCTCCTCTTTGCCACCATTTTCCATACATACTAGCCTTACTAGAAAGACTAATACACATTCATATCATAATTCTTAGGGATTCCTAACCACCTTCTTGTTATCCTCAACTCACACATATCTTATTTAGGAAAACACCTCTCATTTTTTAAGACTTGCAACCCTACCCCCAAGTAATTCACAAGCTCTAAACAAATCAATACCTCGTCACTAGAGACCACCATAAACATATCAAGGTAGGGTTTTAAGACCCTATTCCAGAGACCCATAAACATAGCCAATGCATAAATCAACCAAACAACTCCACCAATACTAGTAATCTCACTTGGGGACAAAGCTCAAACTGAAGATCAACCTTTGTGAAGTGACTAACCCATTGAAGTTGACCAAATAGATCGACCATCCTCAACCATCATATTACAACCTTACGAGTTCTACACTCATTGAAAACATACTATGCAAGTAGCCAAACCATCCCAAGACCTCCAACCTAACAAGCTAAGTTCAACCAAGATGAGAGGACAAAAATCTATGCAATAAGAACATGGGGAAACCCTTAAAGATCAATCAAACCTTAAGACAAGAATAGACCTACCTCTTTTGCTACCACTTGACAATCTACCACTCAAAGATGGGTTCATTAGGGAGTCAGAATCTAACTCTGTGGGTCCTACCATCCATGAATACATAATATACATACAACTATTCCATTCCAAGTGTACCATCAAAACCACCACACTATCTCCAATAAGTCACAAGGTAAGACCTAATACAATATGAACATGGACCAACACTGATGGACTTTCCGACAATCATATACTCAACCAAGAGATAAACACCAAAGGTACACATCACCACTTAGGACACACAAGAAGCCCACTAGCCAACGAAAGTAATAATGAAAGGAATAGTGAAACCCAGATCCATCAAAATCAAAACATTCAACTTACCTTCCTTTGCCTCCCGCTTTGAAGAGGCATGATCAACTAGAAAAGCAAAGAACATTCATCAGAAGGGAAAGCCCTATCTCACTTCTAAAGCATGACATAGACCATGAAGAAGGAAAATATTTTCTAAAATGCCTCATAGCCTCCTACTCATAGTTGTGCTGCACAACACAACCATGAATAAGACTTTAATCAATGCAGTGTGTTAGACTCTGAGGATCTAACTACCCAGTGGTCTGATACCATCTTTGGCATGACCCAAGCCAAGGGCCTAGACGTGACCGGTAAATGGGGAACCAGAAGGAAATCTAAACAAGCCTTATAGCATATCATTACACATCCTTGGTCGTGGATGCAATATAAAACATCATAAGAAACATGAGCAAGGGGAAATAGGACTAAGGGAGAAAGAGAGAGTTTAATACTTAAATAGCATAGATGAGTCAAAGCTCAAACATAATACATAACTTGTCCAATTACACCTCTAAACATAGATACTTAGTGGGGTCCAAGACAAAGCAATCGGGCGCACCCTCATAGTCAAAATAGCAATAAAGAATAAGGAATCAATATATAACATAAGAAACATAGACCAATATCCCCAAAATGGAGGACCCACCAATAAGCTTGAGTGAAACCATACTAGCCACGTGGGTCGAGATACTCAAGCGGGGCTCTGGTTCCTACATGGTAATGTCATGTAGGTATAGAGAATGCGTTAGTACATTGGAATGTACTAAGTATGTGGGATGCAATGCAACAAGAGATAAGCAATGTAAACAAAATTCATAACAATAGGCAATAGGCATAATATAACAATATGACATGCATGGACAATGCTTATAGTAAAACACACTTGAAAATATCCATTCTTTCATAGCTTACTTAACCCATTAAGATAACATAATTAGCTTATCTAATTACCTTATATTAATAGGTGAAAGTCATAGCATGAGTTCATAACCCCAAATCATACACAAGGGTAAGGAGTACATCATAGTTCATATCCTCACAAAGAGTAACATCACCTCATAGGGAGTAGTATAACCTCATAAAGAGTAACATAACCTCATAGGGAGTAGCATAGCCTCATAAAGAGTAACATAACTTCATAGAGAGTAGGATAACCTCATAAAGAGTAACATAACCTCATAGGGAGTAGCATAGCCTCATAAAGAGTAACATAACTTCATAGAGAGTAGGATAACCTCATAAAGAGTAACATAACCTCATATAGAGTAGCATAACCTCATAAATAATAACCTAACCTCATAGAGAGTAGCATAACCCAATAAAGAGTAATATAACCTCATAGGGTGTAGCATAGCCTCATAAAAAGTAGATTGCATTTATACATGAGGGTAAGGTGTACAACATAGTTCATAACCCCTACATGTAAGAATTGGCCTTGCAGTAGAGGGTAAAGCATGTAACATAGTTCATAACACCTCCTAGTAGGCTTTCACAATTGACAAGAGCATAAAAATTATCTTAAGAATCCAACAAGTCATCAACAATTCACAAGAACATAACAAAATGAGAGCCCAATAATTCCCTTGCAATACCAAAGGTACTTTACATGATTCAAACACATATATTCATTCCTTTCATCCTTATATACATATCTTCCCTTCTTATTATCATTTGGTCATCACATACATGCATCATTTCATCATCATTTCATTATCATATAATCATCATATCATTGTTCAACACATAAAACATATATTGGACCCACAATTCCTCAAGAAACCCTAGCCGAACATTATATCAAATATTTGATAGGTGTGTAATAGGGGTAAAAGACCATACAATTTAGAGATGAAATCATGCAATAAAATCTATTATAAAACCATCAATCAACACATTACAACACCCTCAAGACATACACATCAAAACCCCTCATATTTAGAGCTCAAAATATGCTAAAACAATCATACTTTCATGAACTAAAATCACTCTGCAGTAAATTTCTCAATATACAAGAGTCATATGTAAAATCAACTTTAAATCATGCAATATTAGTAAAAAGAAGGCTTAGCCAAAAAATATGCCTCGAAAGTGTCTGGAATCATAATTTTCATATATCTAAAAATCTAATTGGTTATTTTGAAAATCCAACTTCATATTCATGTTTAGGGGGTCAAATTGAGTGTGAAATGGGCCTAACCTGAATTTTAGAGCAATTGTATCAAAATTCAAAAATCATAAAAATGTGATTTTGGAGGGTCCACTTTGAAGGGGCATATCTCTTACCACACAAAGAATTGGATGGCCCACAATCTATCAAATTAAAGGTGTTTGAATTAGTTTTCCAAGTCACTTGGTTTCACCTTATTTCGAGTTTGGATAAAGGAGTTATGCCTAATTTTGTGGAACTCATTTTTGTCGAAAATGCAATTCCAGTGAGCAGTCCATTTTGGTCCTATTTTCTCTTGACTTCGGTCCAAGACATTTTAGACTTGGGCTTAAGGGTTTCTAGACTTGAAAATACATATACTTAGCCTTATTTCACCCTCATATCATCCTAAACACTCCCCAATACTCACCAAAACACTTAGCCAAATATTTACTCCTAAATTTAAGTCTCAAACTCAAGACCAATCTTAAGAATTTCTTCAAGGATCCCACTCAAGCTTCAAATCTCCATCTCCAATCTACTTCAAAGGTTCCCAAAGTAAAGGTATATGGTTTTGAACCATTGTGTCTTTCCAACTATGGTGTCTAAACCCTATTTTACTTAACCATGCATGATTTAAAATTGATTTTACACGTGGGTCTTGTATATTGAAAAATTTACTGTACAGTAATTTTTGTTCATGAAAGTATGGCTATTTTAGCATGTTTTGAGATCTAAATCTTAGATCTAATGTTAGATTTGATGTGGGGTTTTGATGTGAATGTCTTAAGGATATTACAAGGTGTTAACTGATGGTTTTACAATAGCGTTTCTTGCATGATTTCATCTCTAAATGTCATGGTCTTCTACCCCTATTACACACCCCCAAGGTATTTGATAAAATGTTCGATTATGGTTTCTTGATGAAATAAAACCCCAAAGCATGAGATAAGTTATAAATAATGTTATGATGATCAAAAGAGCTTATGTATATGATATAATTATTTATATGATGATGAAACCTTATGCATATGATGAACTCTATATAAAGTGTTGCATTAGACCATGCCCAATCTGGGAGCACAAGAGCCCGGGTAACCGAGGAAAGGGTTCATACTTCTCCACCTAGTGATAGGGCGGCATCATCACTAACCAAGATTGGGGTTTATACTCATCAATCGAGATGGAAGTTCGTACTCATCCACGTAGGTGATGGGGCAGCATTATCACCATCCGAGATGAGGGTTCGTACTCATCCACCTAAGTGATGGGGCAGCATCATCACTAACTCCGAAGGCTTTATACCTTGGAAATCTAGCATGGTCTCTTTTACACATATGATATTCTATGTGACCATGGATTACTTAAGCATGTTTTACTTATGTATTGCTCGTATATGTCATATTGCTATATTATGCCTATTGCTTCTCGATATGCATTTTGGATTATGATGCTTATCTCTTGTTACATTGCATCCCACATACTACATGTAAGAATTGGCCTTGCAGTAGAGGGTAAAGCATGTAACATAGTTCATAACCCCTCCTAGTAGGCTTTCACAATTGACAAGAGCATAAAAATTATCTTAAGAATCCAACAAGTCATCAACAATTCACAAGTGGAGCTCCTATTGATTTTTCTGATGGCTAAATGGTCTGTTCAAGTTAGTCTTTGGTGAGTCCTCCATTCTGGAAACAATGACTATTCTCTCATATTATATATTAAGATTCTCTTAACTTTATCATATACTTATGACTATGAGGGTGACCCTCGTTGTATGTCTTGGTCCCCGCCATTATCTACGTAGAAGAGGTGTTGTTGGACAAAGTTATGTATTTATGCTATGAGTTGATTCTATTATTACTTGACTCTATGTTATGATAAGTTCCCTCTTAGTCCCTTTAGCCCTTAATTCCATTTTTCAAATGTCATTTAATTTTTCCATGACCAAGGATGTGTAATGATATGCTATGAGGCTTGTTTGGAGTTCCTTTGGGTTCCCCATTCGCCAGTCACGTCTAAGCCCTAGGCTTGGGTCGTGATAAAAATGGTATCAGACAACTAGGTTGATAGATCCTCAGAGTCCAACACACCATATTGATTAAAGTCTTATTCATGGTTGTGTTGTGCACCATAATTATGAGTTGGAGGCTGTGAGACGTTTTAGGAAATATTTTCCTTCTTCATGGCCTATGTCATGCTTTAGAATTGAGATAGGTTTTCCCCCTTTAAAAAATATTCTTTGGTTTTCTAGTTGATCATGCCGCTTCGAAGGAGAAGGTGAAGGAAGGTAAGTTGAAGGTTTTGATATTAATGGATTCGAGTTTACAATTTCTTTCATTATTACTTTTGGTTGCTAGAAAGTCCATAAGTGTTGATTTGTGTTCATATTGCATTAGGTCTTTCCTCTGACTTTTTGAATTCGATGTGGTGGATTTTGATGTCATTCTTGGGTTGGATTAGTTGCATGTATGTTGTGTCTTCATTAATGGTGGGGCCCATTTGAGTGGTAGTAAAGGGGGGTAGTGTTGCAAGTCTTGGAGGATGAGAGGTTGTTTGCTAAATATGATAGGTGGGCATTGTGGATAGCAAGAAGGTGGTTAGAACTCCTTAAGGAATATGGGATGAGTGTGCATTAGTTTTCCCGATAAGGCTAATGTTGTGGTTGGTACTCTAGGTGGGGTATTTATGGGTAGGCTAGCATATGTGGATAATGGTGGCAAAGAGGAAACTAATGGGGTCCATTGGTTGGCTAGATAAGGGGTTAGGTTGAAGGAAGTTGAGCATGGAAGTATAGTGTTCTTAGTGTTTCCAAACGTTCTTGGGTTAAGAGGTCTAGATTAGGCAAGGCCTTGATTCTGCCTTATTAGGGTTGGAAGTTTTAGGTGAGAAGATGATAGAGTGGAGGTTGTCTCCCAAGGGGGAGATAGTGGCAATGATACCAAGTGGTTTAGGTGAATTTATAGTTGACACTTGAGTTGAGGATTATGATTCCTTATAGACTGTAGAGGGAGGTTGGTAAGGTTGCATAAGTTTGGGGATTTGCCTATGGATGTAGATATGGTTCCCCCCCATTCTTTATGCTTCTAGGTGGATGGGATGTGTTGGAGACTCTAGTGTTATAGAACCCTTTGAAGTTGTGGATGAGGTGGAGGATAAGTTGGCTTGGAAGGAGGTCCCAGTAGAGGTGTTGGATGGATGAGTGGAGAGGTTGATTAATGGGGATGTGGTGTTCATTAAGGC
>DF357419.1:66348-101844 GCA_000787875.1 Solanum virginianum | reverse complement strand
GAATTTGACCCCCTAAACAAGAATATGAAGTTAGATTTTCGAAATAACAAATGGATTTTAGATATATAGAAATTACGATTTTGGGCACTTTCGAGCCATATTTTGGGGCACTTTTTTGGGTCGTTTCAGGCTCGATTGGGTGTTCAACTTGAGGAGAACGATGAGGGAGGAGTCAATGTTCAGAAAGGGTCTGTTTCATCTTTAGTGGAAAAAGTGAAAGAAAATCAAGACCAAGATGCTATCATACTCCAATTGGAGGAGGCTATCCACAAACAGAAAGTGATGGCCTTCTCCAAAGGGGGAGATAGAGTGTTGAGATACCATAGTAGATTGAGTGTTCTAGATGTTGATTGTATTGAATACAGAATCATTACCGAAGCCCATAGCTATTGATATTCCATTCATCCTGGCTCTACCAAGATATACTACAACTTGAAAGAAGTCTATTAATGGAGTGGAATGAAGAAGGATATCGCTAAGTTTGTTTCTAAGTGCTCGAATTGCCAACAAGTTAAAGTTGAGAATCAAAGGCCATGCGGATTAGCTCAAAACTTTGAGATTCCTAAATAGAAGTGGGAGATAATTAATAAGGACTTCATTACCGGTCTACCTATATCTCAAAAGAAACATGTGGCTCAAAACTTTGAGATTCCTGAATGGAAGTGGGAGATTCATTCAGGACATAGTATATGCAAACGAACTATGCTGTTATACCAAAATTGACATTTTGTGTTCAATTGCACTATTGGAATTCCCGTATGAGGTAGTTTCAACTAATTGTGGGTACTACTCCAATGGTTATTTTTAGCCAATTTTCACTAAGTGACTCAAAATGAGCTCGAAAGCCTCAAGAATCAAACAAAGGGTCATTCTGGACCAAACTCAACATTTTAGAACTAATGGTTCTGTCAAAATTTTCATTTCAGGCACTTTTTTTAAGAATGTTGACCAAATTCAACCATGGGCCAAAACTCGATACAAATTCACACTAAAAGCCCCAATTCTCAAGCAGACCATGCTTCTAATCTAATCTGGTCATTCTAAAGCTAATAGAACTTTTAGAATTCCTTTTAAGGCCATTTACCCACATTTTACACAATAATCAACTTTCCAAGGTATAAGGTCTTCCAAAATATGGAAAACTACACAACTCCCTAACGAATGACCAGACGACCGAACTACCAGTGCAGCAGGTCATAAATGACTTGGGGTCTCTATAGGAATGCACTAAATGGTAAAAATAATATGATAAGGCAAAATAACTCAAAGGGTCATTATAGATCAACACAACACAGCATCCCCAGCCTGACGAGGGAGGTGATTCTGGGCTGAAAAGTATGACACCATCCAGTTTAGTGAGTTGGGATATGAGGCAAGAGAGCTTGAAAACACTTACCAAGGAAGCTAGAGTGATGTATAAGTATTAGGGCACAAGTCAACGCAAGACAACCACAAGGTAGAGGAATCGGCAAGGCAAGGCAGCATGTTGCTTGACAAGACTAAGGCTTGGCAAGTATGTTTACATAACAAGTCAAGGTTGTGGAACTTGATGATGGCAAGACAATATTGATTAAAGTGTTGGCATAATGCCGGCAAGAAGGAAAAAATAAAACTAAGTGTTGGATGCCAGTAGAAAATATTCTAAGTGTTGGGCAGATGCAAATTCAGCAAAGGCATGGGAAGGCATACGCATGTCATATATGTGACTTCATTTGAATTTGTAATTTTTAATAGTTGTTAGAATATGACTGTTACAAAATTAGTTTATTTTGGTTAAAGTGTCTAGTGGGGCCATGTAGCATGCTATGAGCAATTGTAACCTCTGTAACTACCTTGTGCAGAAATTATTTATTGTAGGTAAGCCTGGCAACGGTATCGGTAACGGGACTATCGGACCAGCACTTTCCGAAACCAGACAAATACAGGCATTATAAGTACAAAATCCAGTCAATATCAGACCGGTACTACGACTGGCCTTACTTGTATTTTGTAGGGGCCCCTTCCTGGTCCGATAGGAACTGGATCCGGATCCAAACTGGACCGGCGGACTAGATAGTCCTATTTTTTAATTAAATAATTTGTTAAAGTTTGAAATAGTAAAGTTTAAAAATTTTAAAAGTTTAATGTATGAAAAACTCAGTTCTCAAATATATAAAAAATTTATAAGTTTACACTTTAAAGTTTAAATTAAAGTTTTAAAATAATAAAAAATATAAGTTTAAACTTTTTTTTTAAAGTTAGTTTTAGAGTTTTAAAGTTTAAAATTATCAACTAACTATACTTTATACTTTAAATTTTCAAGTTTTTAAAAGTTTCATAGTTATATATTATCAAATATATAAGTTTAAACTTTAAAGTTTTAAGTTTTCAAAGTTTATAACTTTAAACTTTGAAGTTTTTATAAGTTTAAATTTCAAACTTTAGACTTTAGAGTTTAAAAGTTTAAATTTCAAAATCTTAAAATATTATATTTAAATGTTAAAGTTTAAAGTTTTGAATGTTTTATTTTATATTTTAATATTTTAACTTTAAATATTTGAGTAGGAAAATATATTTTAAAAACTTTTAAGACTTATAGTAAATAAGTAAATTCAAAATAATAATTAAAAAAGAAAAAAGCGAATAGCCTATAATTTTATTATGTTTTACTTTAAATTGTACAAATATTAGAAAAGAATCTAATTTACACATCCATCTTCTAGGAAGGGTTCTATTTCAAATAGGCCTTATTATAGTGATATACTAATATCTTATACCACAATGAAAATTTTATCTAAGTGACTCTAACATTTCTAATGTAACATTTTCTGGAATTGGTTCTTGAGCTTGTTCCTCTAGAAAATTCATGTCGTCTTCTCTTAATTCTGATATAATATTATCTATATCAGCTTCAAATTAAGCTGGTAAAGTTGGACGCCATAAATTCTGCTACTCCACATTAATCCAGTCTCTGAATAAAATCAAAATTTCCAAACTATTTGCCGCTAGAGAATATCTATGGTCTCCTATTTGGAATCTAGCCGCACTAAAAGCACCTTTTGAAGCCACTGATGATGCTTGAATAGCTAGCACATCATGAACCACCCACTAAAGTTTTGGAAAAGCTTTCCTGTGATTCTTCCACCATTCCAAAAGTTGCAGCTTACCCTCTTCATTCTTCATGGTTTCTGTAGCGTGGTTAATATATTCATCAAAATTATTTTTCATTAGAAGTGAGTCCAAGATAACTTTCTAACATATCATCAATGTTGTCTTCGTATCTACATCTAGATGATTTGCATTCTTGATATTGTATTTGTTCTTCTACACTAGAATCATATAATTTCCTATCTTCATTTTAATGTTACTTTTAACTATTGCCAAATTATGTAATGGATTATTTTCATCATCTTCAATATCTAAATTTGAATATATACTTTCTACCATATGTGATGCACCTATTTCTTTTTATGTTAGGTTAAATAAACAAACAGTCAAATAAATATGAGGAATTGAAAAAAAAATTCACTTTTTCAATATTTTTTTAACAGATACTTTAAATTTTGAATTATTTTTAAATTGAGCAAATTTACCAGAAATAACATAAATATTTGGTAAAACAGAACAAATAATTGGATAATAAAGACTGAAAATTTATTTTGCAGCTAAATAAAAACTTTTAAAAATTTGATAAGCTCTTTAATATCAACCCAATCATTTTCATCAAGTCAATAATCCATATCAACATTATAAGCATTCCAAACCATAGTAACAGGCTTCCTATATTCATAAGCTACCTTAGGTACTTTATACAAAGAATTCTACCTAGTAGTTACTATTTTAAGCATTTTTCTAATAGGAAGATTATGTTCAATACACTGATTTTCAAATTCCTTACGTCTAGCTTTTACTTGACATTTAAAAATAAAATGACATGCAATTTCAACTTTTACACAACCATTTTCAAACAATGCTACACCATCTCTAACAATAAAATTATAAATATGTGCAACACATTTAATATGAAAACCATCATCATAAATAGGACTAAGAACCGGTTTTAAATAATCAACAGTGTGTTTGTTGTAAAACATTATCTAAAGTTAAACTAAGATTTTTCTACAAGTTTCATAAAATTCTAAAATATCAAGAATTGTTTGCGATATATAAGAACCAGTTTTATGCAATTCACAACTTTTATAACCTAAAATTCTTTTTTCAATTACCCATTTTTCATTAATTCAATGTTCCGGTAATTGTAAAATAATCATTACTAGTTATACTACGACCTATATTAGAACTAATAGCTAATTTCAAGTATTATATACAAATAAGCAACGAAGAAAGTGTACATATAGACCTTGGTAATCAAAAATGACTTTTTTAATTGTATCTCTAGAAAAACCAGTAAATGATGGATTATAAACAATTTGAATATAATGTATAGAACCTGAATTTTCACCAAAACTAAATGGCCAAGACATAAATACATCAATTGTTCCAGCAACACCTCTAAACATAGATTGGAGCGACGGCCAAGACACTCTCCAGGCTCATCCTTATAGTATCAAGTGTTCAACATAAGGAAATAACAAGAAGACCAGAGTAACATAGATAGCATCCTCGAACTTGAGGACTCACCTAGGCTTATCTCCAAAGCACCAAACTAGCCATGTGGAGAATGATCAAGAGGTGCTCTTATTCCTGCATGATAACATCATGTAGGCTAGTACATTTGAAAGTACTAAGTATGTAGGATGCAATACAATAACACATAGGCAACATAGTCAAAATGCATAATCATAAGCAATGGATAAGTATAGTATCAATATGGTATGTATGATCAATGCTTGAGATAAAACTTGCTTATAAATCATATAACTTACAAATATAGATTGCATGTGTAGGAAGAGACCGTAATCATAGATCATACAAGCTATTAATTGGAACCCAAGGCATGTCAGCCCTTTGGAAAGTGATTGAGATATCTACCGCTCAACATGGTAGTACCGACATGTCATACCCCTCTCCCCCCAACAAGGTGACTGAGGTATATACCCCTCAACAAGGTAGTATGGGCATGTCCCCCCCCTCCCCCCCGAAAAGGTGATTGAGGTACATACCTCTCAACAAGGTAGTACGGGCATGTAACCCCCTGACAAGGTGATTAAGGCATGTCACCCCCTCAACAAGGTGATTGGGCATGTCACCCCCTAACAAGGTATGGTCAACTTGCAACACCATAGATACTTTTCATGAATGCAATACATACATACAATTTCTTAATTACCATAAAGTCCCTTGACTCATAAACCATGTAATAGATCAGTAATAACATAATAATCATTATCAAGACATTTTATCAAACACCTAGCGGGTGTGTAATGCTAGTTCAAAATCATACGATTGAAGAGTGAAATAATGTGAGAAAACTCAATGTAAATTAACCCACCAACATATAGTAAGAACCTCATGTAAGATACCTTGAAATCCATCATCAAATCTCATAATAGATCATAGTTTCATAGTTCAAAATATGCATATGCAATCAATATTTCATAAAACTCGCTAATCCAACATGAAAAGAAGCAATTTTTAAAAAGGAAGGTTGGGCACCAAGGGTGAAACGACCCAATAGTTGAAACCCACATACCTCAAACTTGGGTTTTCTTTATGTAGTCTTGTAGGAGACTTGAAGCTTGAATAGAGTGTTTAAGATCTGAAATTAAGCTTGGGACACTTGAATTTGGATGAAATATTTGGTTAAGTGTTAGAGAGGGTTTTGAGATGGTCTTGAACGATATAGAGTTGAAAAATGGCTAAGTACATGTGTTTTTATGCATAACTAGGTATGGGGACAAGAACCCAAGGCCCTTGAATTTCAGGAAAAAATTAACACTGATCCACGCTCCTGGTGCATCGCAGCCTAGGCGCGGATCGCCACTGGAAATCAAATTTTTTGAAAAATTATTTTTCTCTATGGTTCCTCTGAAAGAGGGATTATACCCATTCCCCACTCAACTTTGCCGCCTAATCACGAATATGAAGTCAGATTTTTTATATCAAGCACGAATTTTGAGATATAAGGAAATTATGATTATGGGCATTTCCGAGGCACATTTTGGGGGCGTTTCAAAAAATGTACTTGTTTCTTTTCCTTTTCTATTGAAATCCATATTAAATTAAAGTTATACAAGTAATGAAGCTAAAGATAATATGAAATCTTGAATACAAAAAAATAAATAATTAGACTAGTAAAGATTAAAGTATAAAAATTAAAAAGATGAAATTTATAAGTTAGAATGAATGTTCCGAACGTCTATGTAAAAGCAAATGTAGAAGCCGAAATTGATGTAACTATAAATATTAAAGAATAAAAATCAAAAAGATGAAATTTATAAGTTAGAATGAATGTACTGAACGTTTGCATAAAAGCAAAAGTACAAGCCAAAATTGATGAAACTTAAAGCTTGAATATACTCCAATGATCCACCAAATTTTGTTCCAAATTAGTCCACAGAAATTTGCAAACTAATTAACTAAAAAAATTAAGAATTTGAAAATTGAGAGTATAAATAATTAGTTTGAGAGTAGAGAGAATTGAGAGAATTGAGAGAGTTGAGAAAGTTGAGTGGGAATTTGTATGAGAAAAAAATAGGGAAGGGCTACATATAGTTGAAATTTTAGGCTGTAAGCATAAAAATAATTGGGATTAATAATAAAAAAGGGGTGGAGAAATTCAACTAGCCATTGAAATGACTGGATTTTACTTCTTGTTGCAATAAAAAGGTTGGAAAGTCCAATTGAGTCGTTGGAGTAGGCCCCACCCCCAACGGATAATTGGCATTTAAAAGAAAATTAAATATGAATAGTAAGAATGAAACTGGTACCGATAATTTGAGTCCGAGACTTATCAGTAAAAATATTCCCTTTTGCCCCATTACCCCTACCGACTACTGCTATACCAATTTTTACCGGGACCATATCGGACCGGCACCAGATCCGATAATGAACCAGGATGGGCTGGTAAGTCCTGGTTCCTTTGTCACCCTTAATTATGGGAGGAAATTTGTCAAAGGAAAAAGAGAGTGTTCTATGCCTTAGACAAATTTGTGAAGCCTTTTCCTTTGTTGTTTTGATATCAATAAAAGGTTGGGAAGAGTTCCTATAAATATTCTAAGTGTTCAAACACTGCTACGCTGCTAAAAACAAAAACAGTCATGCCAAAAACAAAAACATTGTAAGTACTTAGATGGAATTGTGTTGTGTTTGTAGCTTGTCACGACCCGAACTTAGGGCCTACTCATGACGCGGTAAATATGGCACCCGAAGGTTCCCTATCCAAGCCTCTTGTTCATATCATAAGCATACATAAGATAAGAAAAAAAATCATTCATAAGAGAGTAAGCAAGCGGAACATAGTCTTGTGCAAATAAAGTCATAGCTTCCCTTTAAGGGGAATTACAACATCATAGGTCCAATTCATGCCTCAACATCATAGATCTTGGCAGGGTCTAGAACATGTTACTAGCTCACCCTTAAGATAGAATATAAAGTAAATCATAAAGTTGATCTCAACATAACAAAGCATTAGCGAGAACTAGGTTTGTTCCAAAAGCATGGGAACACACCAACAATCTTCAACGATCAAATCCAACTCTAGCCACGAAATAAAGGAATAATCTTGTCGTCGCCTGTCCCTACATGGTTAGATCATGTAGGGAAAGAGTGTATGTTAGTATGTCAAATGTAAGAAGTATGTAGGTATGCCATGCATTAAGGAAATAACATAACATAATAGAAATATGTATAATCATAGCAACAGATTAAGGACAAGATATGTATGAGCAATGCATGTTTAAAATCATGAAAGAAAATATTATAAATCCTTTCATAAACTAGCATACATATGTGGGAGTAAGACCATAACCAATAATAAGACCATGTGAACTATTACATGGAATACCAATATTCCCTCAACATCGTGTAAAGAGGAGTATATTTTGCCAAAAAAGTAGGCTCGACCCTCACCCTATAGGCTCACCCTATCATAATGAGAATCACATGAACATAAAGACCCTAACCTTTAGGCTTAACCCAAACACGGTGAGTATTATATGAACATAATGCTATATAGATCCATTAGCTAGCCTTATAGGCATATAATCACATACGATGGTATGTAGTTATGAGACATTTAGATTTACATAAGAAACCTTAGGGATATTCCTCGTCACTCAAACTCATTTGGTGCTAAGTTAAATCCCACAGAATACGCAACATGCAATATCATAGACATCATCGTAAATAATACTTTATCAAAATCATACTTTCATAGCTTATAAAATAGGCCTCATAACCTCATGAAAATATCTCATATCATAGGATTAGTCCATCTAAATAACTTTACATATTGTGTGGGTATACTCCCTATCTTTTCATCATTTTATAAATATTAGCGTCTGAAGTCACCCTCACCATCATGTCATCATCATCAAATCATGCTCTCATACTTAGAACTGTAATTCTTAAATCATACCTTAACATAAGAAATTAGGGCCACATGTGAGTTCATGACAATTGAAGTTAAATCATGCATTTAGATGGAAATCCTATAGGATCATACATTTTAAATCAATTTGGATTGTTAGTAAAGGAACCCACATCAATTCAATAAGCTCTAATCATCATATACTTGAAATCACTTGAATTTAATTAGAAATCATAAAAATCTTGTAATTCTTTATAATTCATGTATAATTAAGTATAATAATCATAGCCAATCCTTTGGAATGCCATCAAAAAAGCCCATAAGAATCCATACTTGAACTTGAAAAAAAAAAGATTTTGAGTTGGGTTCCATGGATGAATCTAATCCATGAATGAAGTCCTGCATATCTTAAATGTAGAACCTTAGGAATTGGAGTGATTAGACCTTGAAATTCTTGACCCAAATCTCAAACTCTAAGCTTCAACGGAGAGAATCCTTAGAGAGAGAAAATTTGAAAATTTTGGAGAAGTTTTGATACTAAATGAGCTGGAATGATTTAGGAATAGGTTTTATAGAGTTTGACTCAGTAAAGTTAGTTAGTAGGCCGAAACAATATAGTTTAGGGGTTAAAAAGATCAAAATGACCAAAAATCCCTTCATTTAAAAATTGTCGAACCCATCTACAAGCACTTTTTATGGCCCCTAAACTGAAGTATAGGTCGTACATAAGGGTTTCGCGTGTTGATATTATATCTTGAAATTAGTCTCTAAATCTCACTCCACGTAACCAAGTTTATGACTCGTAATCTCATCTACGGATTATGCTTAGTCCTCATACTTTCCATGGCCCAAAATTTTAGCTACTAGAATTTGCACCTCCAATCCACGAGCCAATGATACAGTCCGTACTTTTATTTACGGACCATAGATCCCATTCATAGAAACCTCCCAGACATAGAAAATTTTCCATCCTTTAGGGTCTACTCGGTGACACCTATCTACAACCCATGGAACAAACCACAAGCCATAGATTGGCTCGTACATTCAGTCCAGTTTCAAACTTTTTTGCAACTTTTCATTCTCCAAACTTTTCAACATGTAGGGTGTTATAATATCTGCCCCTTGGGACCATTCTCTTTGAATGAGATAGAAACAAGCTTGAGTAGAGTACAACATAAGTAACAACGTATGATAAATGCAAAAATGCAACATAAATATCACTTTTCATAAAATTATCAAACATCATTTAAAGATAGTCTCATGCTCATGTATGCATGTAATATGAAAGGGAAAATGAATTCATGAGAATTTGGAGGAATAGATTGTATTTAGCTACCTTACACTTGATTAGAAGGAATGAGGTAAGGATATTGATTCATCATGTCTGCCTCTGCTTCCCAAGTAGTATCTCAACTTATTGGTTTCTCCATAACACTTTGATATATGCAACTTCCTTATTTCTCAACTCTTCACATACCAGTCCAAAATATCAACTGGTACCTTTTCATAAGTCAAATCCTCCTCTACAGTCCCATCCTTTAATGGAACAATGGAATTAGGATCACTCTTCTCAACATAGACACATGAAACACTGGATGAACACTAACTTTTTAGGAAATCTAGCTCATAAGCCAACTTCTTGATTCTTTTCACAATCTCATAAGATCCCACATTCCTATCATGATCTAAGCCTAGGGCCTAGACATGACACGGTGAATGGGGAATCCGAAGGAACTCCAAATAAGCCTCTTAACTTGTAATTACACATCATTGGTCACGAAAGCATATAAAAAAAATTAGAAAGCAAGAATAGGGGCAAAGATGCTAAGGGAAAAGCTTGCACAATATCATAGTCAAGAGACAAGAGTCAAACTCATATCAAAGATACATAACATGTCCAACAACCACCTCTACTACATAGATAAGAGCGGGGGCCATGACAAAGCAATCAGGCTCACCCTCATAGTCGAATAGAACATAAAGAAGAGTGTCTCAATACATACAAGAGAGCATAGACTAAGCTCCTCGAAGTGGAGGACTCACCAACTAGCTTGAGTAGCACCGAACTAGTGACATGAAGGAGGATGATCAACTTAGGCTCCGGTTCCTACATGGTGGTATCATGTAGGCAAGATTATGCCTTAGTACGTTTGAATGTACTAAGTATGTAAGGTGCAATGCAACAAGAGATAGACATCATAATCAAAATGCATAACAATAGGCAATAGGCATAGTATAATAATATAGCATATGTGATCAATGCTTAAGTAAAACATGCTTAAGTAACTCATACTCATATAGGATATCATATGTGTAGAAGAGACCAAGTTAGCTATTCAAGATACAAGCCCCTTGGTGGTTGTGTGGTACAAACCCCTCATATGGTTGATGATAATCACACCTTATCATCATGATGGTTAAATACAAACCCCTCATATGGTTGGTGAGTACAAACCCCCACCTTGGTTACCCAGGCATTTATCCTCCCGGATCGAGTATGGTCTAATACAACACTTTATATAGAGTATATCATATACATAATCATGTAAGAAAATCTATTGTAAAACTATCAATCAACACCTTGTGACACCATCAAGAAATATACATCAAAACCCCTCCTCAAATCTTATATTAGATCTAAGATTTATAGCTAAAAAACATAGCAAAACAGTCACAACTTTACATAGCTTTAACATAGTATACAGTGAATTTCATAATAAGCAAGACCCATTTGTAAATCAACATTAAATCATGCAATTTGAGTAAAAGGAGGCTTGGGTATCATGGGTGAAAGGAACCCATGAAAGCAACCTATATACCTTAGCTTAGAGATGAACTTGGTGAAGATTGGAGATGGAGACTTGAAGCTTAAAGAAGAACATTGAAGGAGAACCTTAGCTTGGGATGAAGGTTTAGGACTTGAATTTAGGAGTGGAAATATGGCTAAGTGTTTTAGTCAGTATTGAGGAATGCTTAGGATGATATGAGGGGGAAATAAGGCTAAGTATAGGTAAAAATACGGTTGGAAATACTTAGGCCCAAGACCCAAAAGCCTTGGACCGAGATAGAAATCACTGGAAATAAAATACAAAGGTCCACGACATGGACCTATCACAAAGGCCAAATTAACACATGTCCACGACAGCTGCACATCACAGTGCTATCGCGGATCATCTCTAGAAATTGAAATTTTGGAAATTTGAAATTTTGATTCGATTGTTCTAAAATAAGGGTTGGACCTTTTCCCCCTAATTTTGACCCCTTGAATAAGAATATGAAGTCAAATTTTTGATATCATACACAGATTTTGAGATATACAAAATTTAAAATTTTGGGCATTTCGAGGCATATTTTTGAGCACTTTTTGGGGTCGTTTGAATACCTAGGACTCAATTTGCCCTTTCACCAAAATGAATTCCTTCTTTTATAGGTGAAACCTTCAAATATTCCAAATCCCCTTCCTTAATCTCAAGGTCCCTTCTTCTAACATCAGCATATGACTTTTGATGACTTTGGGAAGCCTTCAACCTTTCCCTTGTAACCTTCACTTTCTCCATTGCATAAAGTAAAAAATCTGGCCCATCAAGGACATCTCTCCAACTTCAACCATCCCACTGATGACCTATACTATCTATCATATAAATCTTCTAGTAGCGATATCTCGATATTAGAGTGAAAAATATTACTATAAGCAAATTCTACAAGAGGTAGGTGATCATACCAACTATCTTTGAAATCAAGATCACATGCCCTTAACATATCTTCCAATGTTTGGATAGTCCTTTCGGCTTGCCCATATGTTTAAGGGAGAAATGCAGTGCTTAGATTCACCTTTGTACCAAGGCCCTTTTGGAAAGATTTTCAAAAATGAGAAGTAAATTAAGATCATAATCCGATATTATAGACAATAGGACTCCATGCAACCTTACTAATTCTTGAATATAGACTTTAGCATAATCTTTGACATCATAAGTAAATCTATATTCACTCTCTCCCATTTCCAAGTAGGTATCTCAATATCTTAGGCCGAACCACATGGCCTTTGGTGTTCCACTTTTACTTGTTGACAATTTGCACACCCCGTTACATACCTTACCATGTCTTTCTTCATACCATTCCACCAACACACCTCTCTCAAATCTCTATACATTTTTGTAGATCCCAGATGAATAGAATACTTAGAGTTATAAGCCTCATCAAGTATCTTTTCCCTTACTCCATCTACATCAGGGACACAGAACCACCCTTTATAACAAAGTACTCCATTTCCTCCTTGTCAAAAGACCTTAACCCTTTTGTCAACTACCAACTTCTTCAATTCAACCTAAGTAGGATCCATATCTTGCTTTGTTTTAACTTCTGCTATCAAAGATAATTTCTCCCTATTTCGTACAAGTAACACTATATTGTTCAAGCTATTTAACCTCACACCCAAAATGAGCCAAACGATGTACTTCTTTGACAAGCACTTTCTTTCCATTCTCAACATGTGCAACACTATCCATAGACACTCTACTAAGTGCATTGGCCACAACATTTGCTTTGCTGGGGTGATACATCACGCACATGCTGCAATCATTTAGAAGCTCCAAACACCTTCTTTGTCTTAGGTTCAAATCCCTTTGGCTAAACACATATTCCAAACTCTTGTGGTAAATAAATTTGTTAATATTCACCCCATAGAGATAAAGTCACCAAATATTCAATGTGAATACAATGGCTAATAACTCAAGATTATGAGTTGGCTAGTTCCTTTTCATGTACCTTCAATTGCCTTGAGGCATAGGCAATGACCTTCCCTTGTTGCATTAACACAAAACCCAAGCCTATATATGAGGCATCACATTAAATAATAAAACCATATGGCCTTTGAGCAATGTCAAAATAGGGGCTAAAGTAGATGATCCTTCAATATTTGGAAACTTTTCTCACATTCGTCGGACCCTTGAAATTTCACCTTCTTTTTTGGTCAATTTAGTCAAAAGAGAGGCAATAGAAGAATATGCCTTAACAAATCTTCTATAGTATCTGGCCAAATCCAAAAATCTCCTAATATAAAAAAGAGACAATAGTCTAGGTCAATTCTTCACTGCCTCCATCTTTCTTGGATCAGCTCGAATATCATCACCCAAGATAATGTGACCAAGAAAAGCCACTTCCTTAGCCAAAATTCGCACTTGCCAAACTTGGCAAATAGTTATGTACCTCTAAACATTTGTAACATAATTTGAAAATAGTCCTCACGCTCCTTTTTATCTCGTGAAAAGACCAATATATCATCTATAAACACAACCATGAACATGTCCAAATTTGATTTGCAGATCCTATTCATCAAGTCCATGAAAGTTGTGGGAGCATTTGTTAGTCTAAATGACATAACTAAAAATTGAAAATGACCATATTGAGTTCTAGATGTCATCTTTGGAATGTCATCTTCCTTCACCCTCAATTGGTGATATCCTGATCGAAGATCAATCTTGGATAAATAGCTTACACCTTGTAGTTGATGAAATAGGTCATCAATACTTAGAAGTGAATACTGGTTTTTGATAGTCACTTTGTTAAATTGTCGATAATCCACATATATTCATAGCAAACTATCCTTCTTCCTTACAAACAATATAAGAGCAACCCACAGAGACACACTTGGCCTTATAAACCTTTATCAGGCAAATTCCTTAGTTGTTCCTTCAATTCTTTCAACTCTGTTAGGGCCATTAGATATGGAGGTATAAATATGGGTTGAATGTCGGGTAAAAGATCAATGCCAAAGTCAATTTCTCTTTTAGGAGGAATACCAGGTAAGTAATCAGAAAAGACATCGGAGAATTTACTAACAATTGAAATTGAATCAAGACTAGGAACCTCGGACTCAACATCTATAACCTGGCAAGATGATATGTGCACCCCTTGGAAATCATTTGCATAGCCTTTACATAAGAGATAAACTTACCCCTTGAACACTGAATTTGTTCCCCTTCCACTCAAGAATGGACTCATTTGGAAAGTGACCCTACAGTTCTACAATCAATAGAAGCATTGCATGCAACCAATTCATACCAAGAATTACATCAAAATCGATCATGTCAAGTTTAACAAGATCAAATGTAAAGACTTTATGAAAGATCGACATGGGACAATTCCTATAGACTTTCTTAGCTAGGACCGACTCACCAGTACTGAATATGGTTCTACAAAAACTTTAGGGTACATATCAAATATTATTGCAAGGTAAAGAGTAACAGAGGACATAGTTGCACTGGGGTCAAGTAAAGCATACACATCATGATCAAAGACTCTTAATATACCTGTAACCACATGGGAGACTCCTCAACCTCTTGCCTAGCATATAAAGCATAAAAGCAACTACCACATGGACCACATCATTGAGCTTGGGCACCTTGTTACACTTTTTATCTTTGAGCTACTTAGTCTTGAAGACGTCCTTCTCTACCTTTGTAATCCATATAAGGACATTCAGAGATCTTATACCCCCATCTTTCCACAACCAAAGCGAGTACCCAAACCTCTCAAATATTCACCTCCTTGATTCCTCCGACAATTAGGACACCAAGGAGGGATAGCATCACCACCCTTTACAATATCACCTTGAGCCTTAGGGGTAGATACCCTATCTTTAGCAAACCCTTGAGGAGTACCATTTGATGATGCTTGGCCTTTTTAGAAGTGGCCACCACCTGTCTTAGCATATGAAAATCCACCATCAAAATGAGCTCTTTTGGACTTCCTCATCCTTGTCTTTTGAAGCTTTTCACTATCCACTTGATCGGCAAAAGTCATAAGTCAAGAAATATCTATTTTTTTATGAGCATTGTGGCTTTACATTCTATCTTTACCAAATTGGACACACCCAAGATGAACTTATTCATGCTAGTCCTAGAGTTGGTAACAAAAAAAAGAGCATACTTAGACAACTTTGGGAACTTGAGGGCATACTCTTTCATACCCATGCCACCTTGCTTTAAATTCATAAACTCCATCACTTTAGCTTCCCTTAGCTCAAGGGAAAAGAAATGATCAAGAAAGGTGGCCTTAAACATCTCCCAATCAATAGGACATTATTTAACTCTTTCGGACTTCTATTGTTTGAACCAAACTTGAGCAACTCCTTTAAGTTGATAAGACGCCAACTTGGCATTCTTTTTGGATGATACCCCCATAATCTCCACCAACTTGTAATCTTCATCAACAAACTCTTGTGGATCTCTATCCACCTTGGAACTATGGAACTCTGAATGGTTTATTCTAGCAAAATCTTTCAATCTTAAAGTTAGAGTAGGAGTCTTTGCAGAAGTAACAACTTGAGCCAAAATAGTGATAGCAGCCTTAAATTCATCATTGGTCACTTGGTCAGCTTGAGAAAGTTGATCCTCATTAGCATTGACTCTCCTAGGTAATGGAGCACGTCGTAGGGGAATTTTAAAAAAAATATCAAAGGCCAAGCATTAGGGAATGAGAGTCATCAATGCACGGCATAGATCACAAAGGAAGTAAATATTTCCTAAATGTCTCATAGCCTCTTACTCATAGATGTATGCGCTTCACACCTATGAACAAGACTCTATTAGACACGACATATTAGACACGACATATTAGACTTCCTAGAATGCTTTTAAACCTTGTGCACTGATACCAAGTTTGTCATAATCCGAACCTAGGGCTAGCCATGACACGATGTGACACCAAAAGGCACGTTATCCAAGACCTTGTTCAAATCATAAGCATACATAATGTAAAATAAGCAATTCATAAGAGAGTAAGTAGCAGAACATAGTCTTATGGAAATAAAGTCATAGTTTTCCTTTAAGGGGAATTACAACATTATAGGTCCAATTCGTGCCTCTACATCATAGATTTTGGCCGGGTCTAGAACATGCTACTAATTCACCCTCAAGATAGAATGTAAAGTGAATAATAAAGTCTCAACATAACAAAGCATAAGCAAAAACTAGGTTTTTCCCTAAAGCATGGGAACTCGCCAACAATCTTCATTTATCAAATCCAACTCTAGCCACGAAATAAAGAAATATTCTCATCGTCGTCTATCCTTACATGGTTACATCAAGTAGATAAAAATGTGTTAGTATGTGGAATGTACTAACTATGTAAGTATTTCATGCATCAAGAAAGTATCATAACATAATAGCAATAGGAATAAGCATAGTAATAAAGTAAGGACAAGATATATATGAGCACTGCATGTTTAAAACCATGAATAGAAACATTACAAATCCTTTCATAACCAAGCATACATATGTGGGAGTAAGACAATACCGATAATAAGACCATGTGGACTATTATATGAAATTGTGATTTTCTTTCTACACTAAGCAAAGAAGAGTCTACATTGCAAAGGTAGACTCGACCCTTCCCCTATAGGCTCTACCATAGCATGGTGAGAATCACATGAACATAAAGACCCCACCTTTTAGGCTTAACCCTAGCACGATGAGTATTACATGAACATAATACTATATGGATCTATTAGCTAGTTTTATAGGCACATAATTATAAACCTATTGTGACATGTAGTTATGAGACATGAGGGTTTATATAAGGACCCTCGGGGGTAGTCCCACCATCCCCAACTCAAGGTTATTCGGTGCTAAGTCAAATCCCATGGATTAATAATATGCAATATCATTAACACCATCATTATTCATACTTTATCACAATCATACTTTCATAGCTTATAAAATAGGCCTCATAACCTCATGACCTCATAACCTCATGAAAATATCTCATATCATAAGAATAGTCCATCTACATAACTTTGCATATAGTGTGAGTATACGCCCCATCTTTTCATCATTTCATAAATATTAGGGTCTTAAGTCACCCTCATCATCTTGTCATCATCATCAAATCATGCTCACTGAAAATAATAATTCTTAAATCATAGCTTAACATAGAAAATCAGGGCCACATGAGGGTTCATGACCAATTACAGTTAAATCATGCATTTAGATGGAAACCATATAGAAATCATAAAATTTAAATCAATTAGATCATTAGTAAAGGAATCCACATAAAAATTTAACAAGTCCTAATTATCATATACTTGAAATCACTTGAATTCAATTGGCAATCATAGAAATCATGTAATTCTTTATAATTCATGCATAATTAACTATAATAATCATGTACTAAGCATAACCCAATCATTTGTATTGCCATCATAAAAGCCCATAAGAATCCATACTTGAACTTGAAGAACAAAGAGAATTTGAGTTGGGTTCCATGGATGAATCTAATCTATGAATGAAGCCCTACATACTTTAAGTGAAGAACCTTAGGAATTGGAGTGATTAGACCTTGAAATTCTTAAACCAAAACTAGAACCATAAGCTTCAGCAGAGAGAATCCTTAGAGAGACAGAATTTGGAAATTCTAAGAGAGGTTTTGAGAATGAATGAATTAAAATGATTTAGGAATAGGTTTTATAGAGTTTGAGTAGTTTAAGTCAGTTAGTAGGGCCAAAATGAAGTAGTTTATGGGTTAAATTGATCACAAATAACCAAAATGTCCTTTATTTAAAAACTATCGGACCCATATGAGAACTATTTATGGCTCGTAAACTGAAGTATGGGTCATACGTAGGGGTTTCATGTAGTGACCTGGTTGGTCATTTTAAGCTTTATCTGTGAAAATTATTCTTTTACTCTTTTGTAAATTACTTTAGGCCTACTTTAAACCATTTGAATGGTTGGAATTGGAATTCTAAGTTTTAAAAGTTTAAAATATGAGTTTTGGTCTTTTTGAAAGCTTAAGTGGTTGAAAAGTGAGTTTTTGTGTCATTCTGAATTTCAGAGGTCAGATTGGGGATTTGTCGATTCCATTAGCTCCAAAATATCAAAACAGAACTACAAGAAGTTGCAGAATTGAATTTGGAGTTGAAAGTGATTTAGCCATTTCCAAAACCAAAGTTTGGCTTTGGTCAACATTCAAAGTTCGGAAGCTGAGATCTGCATTTTAATAGTTCTAATAGTTCTAAATGGTGAAACTAACATTAAAAATGGCCTCGTCATAAATTTTTGAGTTGCCGAGGGTAGTTCTAGTATTTTGAGTTTAAACTAGTTATAGGACTTGCATTGGTAAATGTGCAATGGAGACCTCAAAATCAAATTCTGATGTTTCTAGCAAGGATACATATCTAGTTTGTAAAATTTTGATTTTTGATAAGTTTCGAGTACTACTTTTGAGTTTTTTATATTGGCTGATTTTGCTAGTGCATAGTTGCTGGTTTAGGTATTGTCCTCCCCGTTCGCGAACCTAGTCCCCGTGTTCGTGGAGATTTGGGCTTGGTTAGGCTCCACATTTGTAGACCTGGTCCCCCTGTTCAAGGAGGGTTAGGATGGGTTAGGCTCTGCATTTGCAGACCTAGTCCTGCATCCGCGGAAAACGCTTCACTAATTAGTTATAAAAACCCAAGAGACACAATTTAACCCATTTTCAAACTTCTAAGCTTTTTAGAGCGCTTTTTAAGAAACATTTTCGAAGATTTGTGTTTGGTAAGTGTTTCTAACACTAAACTAATAATTTTTATGAGTTTTATCCTGATTTTATCCTTGATTTCATGAAATCAATCACCCAATATTGGAGGGTTTTGGACTATGTTTTTCAAACTTTAACCATTGATTTCTCATTCAATTTAAACTTCATTGTAATGGAATTTTTGTCTATGAACTCTATTTTTCTAGTAGAACATGATTCCGAAATCAATTTCCAGATTTGAGACTTTTGAATTTTAACCCTAATTTTGACCATTTTGCCCCTAAGCCTAAACGTCATGATCCAAGCCTAGGGCCTAGACATGACACGACACATGGGAAACCCGAAGGGACCCCAAGTAAGCCTCTTAACATATTATTACATATCCTTGGTTGCAAAAGCAATAATATAATAAGAATATGAAAATAGGGATAAATGGGGCTAAGGGACAACTTTCATATCATAAACATCAAAAGTCAAGAGAGAGTCAACACTCATGGAATTATACATAACATGTCCAACAACACCTCTAGCCATAGAACTTAGCGAGCGCCAAAACAAGCAACCGGGCTCACCCTCATAGTCAAAATATACAATAAAGAAAGAGAGTCATAATACATAACATAAGAACATAAACGTTGTCCCCGAAATGGAGGACTCGCTAACTAGCTTGAGAGAGATTGTACTAGCCATGTGGAGGAGGAGGATCAAGTGGGGCTCCGATTCCTACATGGTAACATCATGTAGGCATAGAGTATGTGTTAATACGTTTGAATTAAGGTACTAACCTTGAACCCGATTATCAAGGCACAACTCCTTGATTAGTATCAAGGTACAAACCCCTCGATATGGTTACCCGGTCTCTTAACGCCTCGAGTAAGGCATGGTCATTTTCCAACAATATATAGGAGAATATCATATACACATGTTCCTTTGATCATCATAAAGTCATTCAATTCATAAGACATGCATTGGACCTTCAATTCCTCAAAATACATTAACCGGACACTTTATCAAACACTTGGCGGGTGTGTAGTGCTAGTGTAAAACCATGCAATTCAAGAGTGGAATCTTGCTAGAAAATTCAATGTAGAACCATCAATTGATACTTGGTAACACCCTCAAGCAATATACATCAAAATGCTTCATCAAATCTCACAATAGATCTTAGATTCATAGCTCAAAACATGGTAAAACAATCACAATTTCATGAAACCCCAACATAGTGTGCAGTGAAATTTATAATAAGTAAGACCTATGTGTAAATCAACTTTTAATCATGCAAATTTTAGATAAAATAAAGCTTGGGCATCATGGGTGAAAGGAACCCATGAAAGAAACCCGCATACCTTGACTTTGGAGAATCCTTGAAGAAGATTGGAAATGGAGACTTGAAGCTTGAATGAGAACCTTAAGATTCGGATTAGTTTTGGGACTTGAAATTAGGAGTGAAATATTTGTCTAAGTTTTTGAGTGAGTATTGGGGAATGTCTTTGTCATGACCAAAGCCTAGGGCCTAGACATGACCGGCGAATAGAGAACCAGAAGAAACCCAAACAAGCCTCATAGCATATTATTACACATCCTTGGTCGTGGAAGCAATTAAAATGACAATAAGAGATAAGCATAAACAAGGGAATTGGGACTAAGGATAAGACTTCCATATCATAACATCAAGAAACAATATAGACAAGGCTCATAGCGTAGATGCATAACATGTCCAACAACACATCTACTACATAGATAAGAGCAGGGGCCATGACAAATAATCGGGCTCACCTCGTAGACAATACATAAATAAAACAAAGGTAGTCTTAGTTACATACCAAGAGATCATAAGCAACGTCCCTGAAATAAAGGACTCACCAACAAGCTTGAGGGATAATCGTACTAGCCACGTTGAGGAGGGGGATGATCAAGTGGTGCACCGGTTCCTACATGATGACATCATGTAGGCATAGAGTATGCATTAGTATGTTTGAATGTACTAAGTATATAGGATGCAATGCAATAAGTGATAGCAACATAATCGAAATGCATAAGCATAGGCAATGAGTACATATAGCAATATGGCATGCACGATAGATGCTCGTAGTAAATCATACTTATATGGATCATAAAGTAAGTGTAAGGAGTGACCATTCTTAGTGCATTACAAGGCCTACCACCTCCTCGGATAGGCGCATGAGGTACAATCCCCTTCATGAGGTTGATGGAGTACAAACCCCCCAACAAGGTTGATGGGGTACAAATCCCCTAACAAGGTTGATAGGCATACACCCCCAACAAGGTTGATGGGTACAAACCCCCAATAAGGTTGCCCAAGCCTACCACACCCTGAGCTAGGAGATCGAGGTACCAACCCCTCAACAAAGTTACCCGAGCCTACAACCCCCGAGCTAGCCTTGGTCATCCCCAACACTATAGAGATAATATCATATCATATATATTTATATATATATATACACACACACATATACATACACACACACTCTTTTCATCATCATATACATACATTTCCTTTTATCATCACTCCATCATCATTCCATCATCATTTCATAATCGTATAGTCATTCAACTCATAAGACATGCATTGGACCTTCAATTCCTCAAGAAACCATAACCGAACATTTTATCAAACACTTAGAGGGTGTGTAGTACTAGCATAAAACCATGCAATCCAAGAGTATTATCAGGCTAGAAAAATCAATATAAAATAATCAATAGATACTTGGTAATACCCTCAAGTAGTGTATATCAAAGCTCACATTAGACCTTAGATTCATAGCCCAAAACATAATAAAACAGTCACAATTTCATAAACCCAAACATAGTGAGCAGTGATTTTCATAATAATTAAGACCCACTTGTAAATCAAATTTAAATCATGCAATTTAGGGAGAAAGAAAGTTTGGGCATCATGGGTGAAAGGAGCCCATGAAAGAAACCCACATACCTTAGCTTTGGAGATGAACTTGATGAAGATTGGGGATGGAGACTTGAAGCTTGGTTGAATTCCTTAAGGTCCAGAGAGGGTTTTGAGACTTGAATTTAGGAGATGAAATATTGGCTAAGTGTTTGAATGAGTATTGGGAAATGTTTAGAATGGTATGAGGGTGAGAAATGGCTAAGTATAGGTATTTTCACGTTTGGGAACACTTAGGCCTAAGACCCAAATGTCTTGGACCGCAGATAAAACTTATTGGCAGCAAATTACACAGGTCAGCGTCTGGTCCACGTTGTTGACCTATCGCGAAGGCAAGATTTACACAGGTCCGCGATGGATGCGCGTCGCGGCACTATCGCAGATTGATTCTGGAATTTAAAAATTATGAAAAATGGAATTGCTAATTGTTTGTTGTTAAATCAGGGTTAGACCTATTTCCCACTCAATTTGACCCCCTAACAAAAAATGTGAAGTTCGGATTCACGATATTGTGCATGAATTTTGAGATATATGAAAATTACAATTTCGGGTACTTCCGAGGCACATTTTTAGACACTTTTTGGGGTCGTTACAATATATTCCTCTTGGAAATATTTGAGATATATGAAAATTACAATTTCGGGTACTTCCGAGGCACATTTTTAGACACTTTTTGGGGTCGTTACAATATATTCCTCTTGGAAATATTCATCCCCAAATTTCAAATGGACGTATATGAGAGTTGTAAACATGACAAATTTCAGCCCACATAAGTATGCAATAATGCACTAAAACATCATTTCAAAAATTTCAACATAAGAGTAAAATCATCATGAACATGTCAATTTAAACATGAATGTGTGCATATGTCATGGGCTGAATTTAGACTAGAAATCACATATAGGACTTAGAGTAATACCTTAGGCTTGAGTAAAGTGGAAAAGATAAGGATATCGCTTTTGCATGTCCGCTTCGACCTCCCATGTAGCACTTTCGACTTGATTCCTCCAAAGGACCTTAACGGAAGCCGCATCCTTGTTCCTCAATCTCTTCACTTGCCTATCCAAAATCTAAACTGGAACCTCTTCATAAGTCAAGTTGTCTTCAACTAACCCACCAACATCAAGAGGCACAACAGCATTGGGATTACCGACACATTTCATAAACATAGACACATGAAACATCGGATGAACCAAATCCATTTCCCTAGGCAATTCCAACTCATAAGCTACCTTGGTAGATCTGGTCCTAATAAGGCCACCTCACCAACCTCAAACCACCCAAATGGTGATCTACAATGTCTACCATAAAGAGCCTCAAATGGAGCCATACCGATGCTAGAATGTTAGCTATTGTTGTAGGCAAACTCAATCTATGGGATATGATCATCCCAACTACCTTTAAGCTCCAACACACAAGCTCTAAGCATGTCTTCAAGGTTTTGGCTGGTCCTTTCGGCTTGGCCATTTATTTGAGGGTGGAAGGCCATAGAAAGCTTAAGTTTAGTACCAAGACCCCTTAGGAAGGGTGTCCAAAAATGTGAAGTACATTGGGCTCCACAATCCGATATGATGGACAAAGGAACCCCATGCAACCTTACCAAGTCATTTATGTACAACCTTGAATACTCTTCAGCCCCATATGTGGTCTGAACCAATAGAAAGTGAGCCGATTTCGTCATCCTATCAACCACAACCCAAATGGAATCAAAACCCTTCCAAGTCTTGGAAAACCCAACCACAAAATCCATATTAATAACCTCCCACTTCCAAGTAGGAACCTCAATTTCTTGAGTTAGGCCACCCAGCCTTTGTTCGGCTTTAACTTATTGATAACTATGGCAACTAGACACAAATTTGACAATATCTTTCTTTATGCCTCCCCACTAATACACCTCTCTCAAATCCCTATACATTTTAGTAGAACCGAGATGAATAGAATAAGACTAATTATGGGCCTCATCAAGGATCTTCTCTATCAAGTCATCAACACAAGGTACACACAACCTACCTTAGTACGTAAGGTTACCATCTACCCCTTGGGAGAAAACCTCCACCTTGCCCTCTTTCACCAAGGCCTTCAACTCTAACAAAGAGGGATTAAGGCCTTGTTTTGCTACCACCTCATCAACCAAGGAAGACTTCGAACCATCCACAACAACATCACCATCACCAACCTCTTCCAACCTAACCCCCATTCTAGTCAACCGATGCACTTCCCTAGCCATCTCCTTATCACCACCACTAATATGAGCAAGGCTACCTATGGACACCCTACTCAAAGCATCTGCCACCACGTTAGCCTTACCCGGATGATAATACACACTCATATCATAGTCCTTAAGAAGTTCTAACCATCTCATTTCCTTAAGTTAAGATCTTTTTAAGTCAAGACATAGTGGAGGCTCTTATGATCGGTGAACACATCAACATGCACCCCATACAAGTAATGACACCAAATATTTAATGTAAACACAACATCGGCTAACTCAAGATCGTGGGTAGGGTAGTTCTTTTCATGTACTTTGAGTTATCTAGAAGCAAACGCCATATCTTTAATATAAATACCATGGTGGCTAGTTCAAGATCATGTGTAGGGTAGTTCTTTTCATGCACCTTGAGTTTCCTAGAAGCATAAGCTATGACCTTATCATTTTGCATTAGAACACAACCCAACCCAACTCTTGAAGCATCATAATACACAACCAATCACTCTATCCCATCTGGTAGTGACAATATATGAGCTGACATAAGCTTATGTTTCAAGGTTTGGAACCTCCTCTCACACTCATCGGTCCATACAAACTTGGCCTTCCTTTAAGTCAATTTTGTCAAGGGGGAAGCAATAGAAGGGAACCCATTCACGAATCTCTGATAGTAACCCATAAGCCCAAGAAACTCCTAATATTTGATGGGGTCAATGGTCTAGGCCAATTTCTAATCACATCGGTCTTCTTAGGATCCACTTTGATACCATCCCCCGACACCACATGTCCTAGGAAGGCACCCTCCTTCAACCAAAATTCACACTTTTCATATTTAGCATATGGCATCTCCTCTCTCAATCTTTGCTACACCACCTTCAAATGAGCCCTATGCTCCTTCACACCATGAGAATAGATCAAAATATCATCAATCAATACCATAACAAATGAATTAAGGTAGGGTTTGAAAACGCTATACATAAGGTCCATGAAGATGGTCGGTGCATTGGTCAACCCAAAAGACATCACAACAAACTCATAATGCCCATATCTAATTTAGAAGGCCATCTTGAGAATATCACACTCCCTCACCTTCACTTGATGATACACGGACCGAAGATCAATCATAGAGAAATGGCTAGCCACTTGCAATTAGTCAAACAAATCATCAATCCTTGGAAGAGGATACTGATTCTTGATGGTGGCCCTATTAAGCTGCCGATAGTTAATACACATCCTAAGGGATGCATCCTTCTTTCTCACAAACAACACTGGTGCACCCCAAGGTGATTGGCTAGGCCTAATTAACCCTTTCTCCAACAAGTCTCTTAATTGTTCCTTCAACTCCTTCAAGTCCATCAGGGCCATACAATAAAGGGGAATAGAAAAAGGTTGTGTATCGGGAAGGAGATCTATACCAAAATCTATTTCCCTTTCGGGAGGAACACCAACAAGGTCATTTGGGAAGACATCAAGAAACTCATTAACAACAAGAATCGACTCTATGGGAAGGACTTTGGACTCTACATCCCTAACTATCACAAGATGGTAAAGACACCCCTTAGAGATCAACTTACAGGCTTTAATACAAAACATGAACCTACCGTTGACCACTACATCATGACTTTCCCACTTAAGGACAGGTTCATTTGGGAATTGAAATTTGACCCTACGGGTTCTACAATCAATAGAAGAATAGTATGCATCCAACCAATCCATCCCAAGAAAGACATCAAAATCAACCATGTCCAACTCAACAAGATCACAAGGCAACATTTTAAGCAACATGCAAATATGAGAACTTTTATAGACTTTTCTAGCAATAATAAGTGCACCAATGGAAGTAGACACCTCATATGACTAATGCAATAATTCAGACTCAACATAGAACTTTTTGGCAACAAAAGGGGTAACAAAAGAAAGTGTGGCACACGAATCAATCAATGCATACACATCAAAGGCAAATATTTTTAACATACTGATAACAACATTGGGGACATCATCAACCCCTTGCCTCCTATGCAAAGCATAAAACTGATTGTGCCTTGGGGTACCATCTTGTCGGTCACCTCTCCTCAAAGGAACCGCATTAGCAACTTGGTGACGAACTTCCTTAACTTTGTTGCAATTTTGAGGGCAATCTATTGCCTTATGCCCTATTTCCCCACAACTATAGAAAGCATCGGTATCCCTCAAGGATAGGCCACCATGATCCTTACCACACTTCAGACACACATCAATAGGAGCCACACCCCTAACACATTGGGCCCTCAAAAAATCATTTGCAACCCTATTTTGAAATGCATGAGAAGACCCATCGCCTCAATGGAACTGGCCACTCTTTTGGAACTTACCCTCAAAATGGGCCCTCTTGGCCACATAACCCCTTCTCTTCCTCAATTTCTCCTTTTCCATTTGTTCGGCATAGGTCGGCAAACGTGACAAGTCCATTTCACTAATCAACACCTCACTAACCAAGTCGAAAACACCCATCACAAATTTGTTCATCTTAGATCTTGAGTCGGCCACCAAATGAGGAGAAAACTTTGAAAGTTGGGTGAACTTGAGGGCATACTCCCTCACACTCATAGACCCTTGTCTCAAATTCATAAATTCCACCAACTTAGCTTCTCTAAGTTCAAGGGGGAAGAACCGATTAAGGAAGGAAACCTTGAACTCATCCCAAAGCACCATATAGTTGACTCCCTTTTCCTCCTTCCATTGGTTGTACCATATTTGTGCCACCGCTTTAAGTTGGTAGGCCGCCAACTCTGCCTTATCTTTCGACCTCACAGCCATGATAGAAAAAATCTTGTAGACCTTATCAATGAACTCTTGAGGGTCCTCACTCACCTTTGACGCATGGAATTCTAAGGGATTCATTCTTATTAAATCTCTCACTCAAGAAGTCGATGTAGGAGCATAAGGGACTTAGGCCCCTTGATTAGCCACAACTTGTGCAAGCAAGGTAAGAGCATTCCTAAGCTCTCCATTGGCCGGTTCCTCCTCGGGTGTGCGGGCCCATCTTCCTCTAGTGTTACACATGATCTATCATAACAAAGAACAATCGTTAGGGGGAAAACTTACTTCAACTCTATAGCATGACTTAGAACATGAAGAAGAGAAACATTTCCTAAAACATCTCATAGCCCCCTAATCATAGTTGTGGTGCACAACACAACCATGAATAAGACTCTAATTAATGCGGTGTGTTAGACTCCGAGGATCTAATAGCCTAGTTCTCTTATACCATCTTTGTCACGACCCAAGCTTAGGGCCTAGATGTGATCAGCGAATAGGAAACCCAAAGAAAACCCAAACAAGCCTCATAGCATATCATTACACATCCTTGGTCACGGAAGCAATTAAAATGACAATAAGAGATAAGCATATACAAGGGAATTGGGACTAAGGATAAACTTCCATATCATAACATCAAGAAACAATAGAGCCAAGGCTCATAGCATAGATACATAACATGTTTAATAACACATCTACTACATAGATAAGAGCATGGGCCATGACAAACAACCGGGCTCACCCTCGTAGTCAATATATAAATAAAACAAAGGTAGTCTTAGTTACATACCAAGAGATCATAAGCAACATCCCCGAAATGCAGGACTCACCAACAAGCTTGAGGGACAATCATACTAGCCATGTGAAGGAGGAGGATGATCAAGCGGTGGGCCGATTCCTACATAGTGACATCATGTAGGCATAGAGTATGCATTAGTATGTTTGAATGTTCTAAGTATATAGGATGCGACGCAACAAGTGATAGCAACATAATTGGAATGCATAAGCATAGGCAATGAGTACATATAGCAATATGGCATGCATGGAAGATGCTCGTAGTAAATCATGCTTATATAGATCATAAAGTAAGTGTAAGGAGTTATCATACTTAGTGCAATCCAAGGCCTACTACCCCCTTGGATAGGCGCATGAGTTACAAACCCCTTTATGAGGTTGATGGAGTAGAAACCCCCTAACAAGGTTGATGGAGTATAAACCCCCCAACAAGGTTGAAGGGTACAAACCCCCAACAAGGTTACCTGAGCCTACCACCCCCCGAGCTAGGCGATTGAGGTACCAAACCCTCAACAAGGTTACCCGGGCCTACAACCCCCCGAGCTAGGCTTGGTCATCCCCAACACTATAGAGATAATATTATATATATATATATATATATATATATATATATACACACACACACACACACACTCCTTTTATCATCATATACATACATTTCCTTTCATCATCAGTCCATCATCATTTCATCATTGTATAGTCATTCAACTCATAATACATGCATAGGACCTTCAATTCCTCAAGAAACCATAACCGGACATTTTATCAAACACTTGGAGGGTGTGTGCTAGTGTAAAACAATGCAATTCAAGAGTGTTATCATGCTAGAAAATTCAATGTAAAATCATCAATAGATACTTTGTGAAACCCTCAACCAATGTACATCAAAACCCTTCATCAAAGCTCACATTAGATCTTAGATTCATAGCCCAAAACATAGTAAAACAGTCACAATTTCATAAACCTCAACATAGTGAGCGGTGATTTTCATAATAATTAAGACCCATTTGTAAATCAAATTTAAATAATGCAATTTAGGGAGAAAGGAAGCTTGGGAATCCTGGGTGAAAGAAGCCCAAGAAAAAACCCACATACCTTAGCTTTGGAGATGAACTTGATGAAGATTGGAAATGGAGAATTGAAGCTTGGTTGAACTCCTTAAGATTCGGAGAGGGTTTTGAGACATGAATTTAGGAGATGAAATATTGACTAAGTGTTTGAATGATTATTGGGAAATGTTTAGAATGATATAAGGGTGAAAAATTGCTAAATATAGGTATTTTCAAGTTTAGGAACACTTAGGCCCAAGACCCAAAAACCTTGAATCGAGATAAAAATCACTAGAAGCAAAATACATAGCCTGTCATGAAGGCAAGATTTACATAAGTCCATGATGGTTGCATGTCGTGGTACTGTCGTGGATCGATTCTGAAAATCAAAAATTACAAAAAATGAAATTGCTAATCCTTTGCTCTTAAATTAGGGTTAGAACCATTTTCCACTCAATTTGACCCCCTTATAATTAATACAAAGTCAAATTTTTTATATCACTGCAAATTTTGAGATATAAGGAAATTATAATTTCGAGTACTTCCGAGGCATATTTTCGGGCACTATTTGGCGTCGTTACAGTCTTGAATAATATAAGGGTAATATATGGTTAAATATAGATATTTTCATGCATGAAAATACTTAGGCCCAAGGCCTAAAATTCTGGGACTGAGATAGAAAAATAGTGTGCAAACACACAGAGTAACGCGCCCTTGGAGCGTCACGCTAGTGGCGCTGATTGCTCTCTAGAAATCATATTTTGTAATTTTGAAATTTTGATACGGTTGCTTAAAAATTGGGGTTAAACCCATTTCACACTCAATTTGACCCCTTTATCAAGAATATGAAGTTGGATTTTTGATATCAAGCACAGATTTTGAGATATATAGAAATTACGATTTCAGGCACTTTCGAGACACATTTTTGGGCACTTTTTGGGGTCGTTTCAATATCTCCCCCTTGGGAACATTCATCCCTAAATATAAAAGAAACATATATGAGAAGAGTAATCACAAAGCGGTCAGCCCCAACAAGAATGCAAAAATACCCTTAAAACATCTTCTTTTTTTTTAAATCTCAACATAATTGTAAAATCACCATGAACTTTGTCAATGTAAACATGAATGTATGCAAATGACTTAGGGGCTGGAACATGAGACATGACATCACATATAAGACTTAGAATTGGTATCTTAGGCTTGAGTAGGATTGAAGATATAGGGTTATCCTTTTTGTATGTCTGTTTCGGCCTCCCATGTAGTACTTTCGACTTGTTAATTCCTCTAAAGGACCTTAACGGAAGCAACATTCTTGTTCCTTAACCTCTTCACTTGTCTATCCAAGATTTCTACTAGAACTTCTTCATATGTGAAGTTTTCTTCAACTATCTCCATCACATTAAGAGGTATAATAGCATTAGGGTCACCTGCACACTTCCTCAACATAGATACATGGAAGACTGGATGAACCAATTTCATTTCACTAGGCAATTCCAACTTGTAGGCCCCTTTACCAGTCCTCCTCCTCATCTTATAAGGACCGATAAATCTTGGGCTTAGTTTACCCTTCTTACCAAAATGGACCATACTCTTCATGGGTGACACTTTTAAATAGACCCAATCGCTGACCTTAAACTCAAGCTCCCTCCTTCTCACATCGGCATAAGATTTTTTGTGACTTTGGGCGTGTTTTCAACCTTTCTCTTATCATCCTTACCTTCTTCATAGCATCCATAACTAGATCCTGACCCAATAAATCCATTTTTCTATCTTTAAACCACCCAACTGGTGATCTATAATATCTACCATAGAGGGCCTCAAAAGGAGCTATTCTGATGCTAGAATGATAGCTATTGTTATATGCAAATTCAATCAATGGCAGATGATCATCTCAACTACCCTTAAGATTCAATAACATAATCCCTAAGCATGTCCTCAAGTGTTTGGATAGTTCTTTTGGCTTGGCCTTCCGTTTGAGGGTGGAATGTCGTACTAAGTTTTACTTTGGTTCCAAGACCCCTTTCGAAGGACCTTTAAAAGTGTGCAGTAAATTGTTCCCCATGATCTGATATGATGGATAAAGGAACTTCGTGTAATCTCATTAGGTCATGAATGTATAACTTAGTATAATCTTCAGCCATATATGTGGTTTTACTCGGTAGAAAGTGAGCCTATTTTGTCATCCTATCGACCATAACGCAAATATAATCAAAACCCTTTCTAGTCTTGTGCAATCCAACCATAAAATCCATATTAATCTCTTCCCATTTCCATGTAGGAATCTTTATGTCTTGGGTTAGGCCCCCTGGCCTTTGATGTTCGGTTTTGGCTTGTTGGCAACTATGGCAACCGGATAAAAATTTGGCAATGTCTTTCTTCATGCCTCTCCACCAATACACCTCTTTCAAATCTCTATACATCTTGGTAGCCCCGGGGTGAATAGAGTAGGAAGAACTGTGAGTCTCATCAAGAATCTTTTCTTTCGAGCCATCAACACAAGGCTACGCATTGCCTACCTTGGTATCTAAGGGCATCATCTCTTCCTTGGGAGAAAACCTCCACCTTACCATTTTTTACCAATGCCTTTTATTCTAGGAAGGCGGGGTCAAGATCTTGCTTGTCTTTTACCTCGTCAATCAATGAGGATTTAGAACTATCAACACCACTCTCCACTCTCTTCTAATCTAACTCTCAATCTAGCTCACCGGTGGACCTCCTTAGCCACCCTTATGCCCCCATCATCAACATGAGCTAGGCTATCCATAGATACCCTATTCAAAGCATCTGTTATAACATTAGCCTTACTGGGATGATAATGCGCATTCATATCATACTCCTTAAGGAGTTCTAACCACCTTTTTTGTCTCAAGTTGAGATCTTTTTGAGTGAAGACATATTGAAGGCTCTTATGATTAGTGAACACATCAACATATACCCCATAAAAATAATACGCCAAATCTTTAATGCAAACACAATGGCAACTTGATTAATTATCACGCTCTAATAAGAAAGGAGTCACTATCAGTAATTAACCTAACCGATGTTAGGGTCGAATCCACAGGGAATACAAGGCTTTGACTACAAGACAATACTACTAATCATTTCTAGTATTTATGACTACAATCTCTAGGTGAAGGGGTTTTTGTGATTAAAAAACAAAATAAAATAAATACTAATTAAAATGCGACAAAACAGTCAATTTTTAGGGACAAATAGGAAATTATGTTTCCTATGGTTCATTGACTCGATTAACCTAGATAACATAACTACACTTGTTAAGCTGAAGGTCGAATTCCACCATGACACTTGGTCGGCTACTATGGCATGTTAACTAACCGTTACCTATTATCCTAAACAACCTCCCCTTGGTCAGGGTTTGTCAATTAGATGGGAACACATCAACCGAATCCTGTCATTTACTTCCCTTTTCCTATTCATCACTACCTTGGTCGTGATCGTGATAGTAGGAAGGATTTGGTGTTGGCCATCACCAAGCAACGTTAATAACGAAGGGAAATAGACAATACATGCAATGGTTGAGATCGTGATAGTAGGTGGGGTTTGGTGTTGACCGTTACCAAATAACAATAAAAATGAAAGGAAATAGATAATACATGCAAAACTCCAATCATAGAAATGCAAGCAAACTAGGTCATACCAAGGAACTACCCATGGTTCCCACAACCCCAAGTTGTGGGTGTTTAGCTACTCCTGGCTAAGGCAAAACACACAAACATGTAATTAAATAACATAGTTGAGAATTTTACTAACAACAATGAAAGTTTAAGACATCCATATTGCAAAGCCACATGCTATATAGATTTCCAAAGTGATAACATAAGATTTGCAATCCCCAAAATGAGTTTTCCAAGAGAGAACAATAGACTACCCTAAAAACATAAGAAAAACTCCAAAATGTAATTATGAAATGTCTACTAGTCGAACTCTGCTTCAAAAACCTAACTTAAGCTATATATAGTGTTTACAAAATAACCCTAGAATTTACACAGAAAAGATAGCTCAGCTGATAAGTCTCGCAGTTAGGACTCATAGGATGACCTATGAGTCGTAGTCAGGGTCTCGTATTAGGTATGACCCATAGGTATGAGTTATTTCTTGGGATACGACTTGTATGTTTGTCTCATAGTCTTGGTCTTCAATTTTTGGTCCAATATTTTGGCTTTCAGATTCTTGCTATGAGTCCACCTATATGAGTCGTAGTGTGTATTACAACTCGTAGGATGGGCTCGTAGGGGTGACCTTCACTTGGAAGATTTTTGATTTTTGATCTCTGCTTCTTGCTACGACAAAACCTACAACTCGTAGCGTGATCTACAACTCATTGGTAGGCTCGTATGGCCGATGCGTCAGTAAAATCTGCAACTTTTCTTCTAAATCATGCCAACCTAAATTTTTTGCAAGATTAACACAAAAACACATCAAAACACTAAAAAGTTACTTTAAGAACTCAGAAAATCCCTTGCTTTAGGCATCAAATGTGTTGTATTTTGACATCACATCAACACCCTCAACTTATAATTATTGCTTGTCCTCAATCTACACAGAGAAAGGGAAATACATAACAACTATACTAATTGCATATATATCAACTCCTCTGGTTTAGGTACCCAACTACTATTTTCAAAATAGGATTATAAAAATTTAGGACAAGGGATTCACTCACTTACTTGGTGGGTCATTTAGGCTAAAAGTGATTTTATTCGATGAACAAGGGCCTAAGATCCTTTCCATCTCCAACACATCACCCAAACCAATCTTAAAGTAACAAGGCAAGTTCTGAGTCCATACTGGGTGCATAGATGCAGCAAAATACAATCATAACACACATGGCATTCGCATCCACAATCAAATATAGACTCACAAGTCATGCTTTCAGTCTCAGGTTACCTTCAAAATATCAGAACAAATATTACATATACTCAATCATGTATGAATGCATCAATAATTACAACCTCAAAAATTTTGAGCGTACCCAATTTTGCATCAAAAGTTTAAAGAAAGTCTAAGAACTATATATATGCCAAAAGATAACATTACTATGCATTTACAAATTATCTATACTTTCTAAAATATGTTGGTTCAACAGAAAATGAAATATCAACAAGGAAAAGGAAACACGACAAGAAAACCATGGGATCAAAAATAGGGAAAGTTATGGACTTGAGGCTACTCAGACTTCACTTTAATCCATAACTTCCACCACCCCACCAAAATAGGATACTTTGTCCTTAAAGTAAAAACATAAAGAATAGGTGCAAGAGGCGTACCTTGGGTTGACTCCCAGGAAGTGCCTGATTTATTATCGCGGCATGACAAGAAGCTTTTGCATTCATGCCTCTTCAAGGTCCCATTTTGACAGTTTTGATCTCTTCCATGTTATGCATATACCTTTATACTCTTTATCCATTGAATTTAAAAGTTTTGCCATCCCTACTCTCTAATTCGATACCGCTTTGTCTAAAAACACGCACAACTCTGAAAGGCCCCATCCACTTAGATTTGAGTTTTCTAGGAAACCACTTCAACCTGGAGTTGTAAAGCAATACCATGTCTCCTGTAGCAAACAGGCGATCTTCAATTATGCAATCATGTTGAACCTTCATTCATTGTTTATACAAAGAGGAGCTCTCATATGTTCGCAGTTTTAACTCATCAAGCTCATTTACTTGCATCAACCTAGAGGTTTGTAGCTTTTTGCAAATCTAGATTAAGTTTTTTCAATGCCCACAATAGTTTATGTTCAAGTTTAACCGACAAGTGACAAGCCTTTCAAAAAACCAGTTGATACAGAGATATTCCAATGGAAGTTTTGAAGGTAGTTTGATAGGACCATAAAGCATCATCTAACTTCCTTGACCAATCATTACAATTCATATTTACTACTTTGGATAGTATTTGCTTTCTTTCCCTATTTAATACTTCCACTTGCCCACTAGTTTGGGGATGATATGGGGTTGCCACATGGTGCTTCACACCATATCTTTCAAGGAGATCTTTGAATAGTCGGTTGTAAAAATGAGAACCTCCATCACTAGTAATTGCCTGAGGTGTACCTAACCTAGAAAACATATTTTTGTGGAGAAATCCCGTAACACTCTTATCCTCATTGTTTGGTAGGTCTACCGCCTCCACCCACTTAGAGACATATTCAACTGCAACTAGAGTATACTTTTTACCATGAGAGCTAACCAAGGACCCAATAACATCAATGCCCCAAACATCGAATAGTTCTATGGCCAAAATATGATTTAACTAAAGTTTGTGCTTTCGCGAACCTACGCCCTCTCTTTTACATCTATCACACAACTTTACAAAATCATGGGCATCTTGATGTATAGATGACCAATAGTAGCCACACTGTAACACCTTGTAAACTGTTTGAGCTCCACTATGATGGCCACCCATAAGTGAAGAGTAACATGCTTCAAGAATGCTCATCATCTCGGCTTCTGGAACACATCTAAGAATGATCCCATCAGCACAAATGTGAAACAAATTCGGCTCATCACAAAAGAACTTCCTTACATCAGGCATAAACTTACCATGTAGATGGGTGTTCAAATCAGAGGGCACTATATCACTCACGAAATAGTGGGCATTATCTGCAAACCAAGGTATAAGATCATATGACGCTGCCAGAACTTTTTCATCTAGAAATGAGTCATTTATTTCTAGCCCATCATCAAATTTAACCATAGCCTCATCTTCTAATCTAAAAAGG
>DF357419.1:54885-66272 GCA_000787875.1 Solanum virginianum | reverse complement strand
TAATCTAAAAAGGTGATCGGCAACCTAGTTTTTTTGACACTTTTCTGTGAATCACATCAAAATTGAATTCCTACAAGAGAAGTACCCATTTGATCAATCTAGTCTTTGCATCCTTCTTTGCCATTAGATATTTGAGCACTGCATAGTCGATGTGCACAATCACTTTAGCTCCCAAAAAGTATGAATGGAATTTTTCAAATGCAAAGACCGATGTAAGAAATTCTTGTTCGGTCATGGTGTAATTCATCTAAGCCACATTCAATGCTTTGCTAGCATAATAGATCAAATGCAAGACTCTCTCTTGTCGTTATCCCAACACCACACTGAGTGTAACCCCACTTGCATCACACATTAGCTCAAACAGTTATAACCAATCTGGATTTACAATAATGGGCGCTTTGGTGAGCCTTATTTTCAATTCTTCAAAGGCATGTATGCATGCATCATCAAATACAAACTTTGCATCTTTTCCTAACAACTTACACAAGGATTGTGAGATCTTGGAATAAACCCTTTATGATATGATGGTAAAAGCCAGCATGGCCTAGAAAACATCTAATACCTTTTACCAAAATTGGTGGCAGTATTTTTTCTATCACCTCGATTTTTTCTTTATCCACCTTAATTCCTTTGCCCAAAAATATGTGTCCAAGTATGATGCTCTCTTTGACTATACAATGACATTTCTTCCAGTTTAGCACTAAGTGGCTCTTGATGCATCTCTGCAACACATCATGCAAATGTAAAAGGCATTTTTCAAAAGACTGACTGACAATATTGAAGTCAACCATGAATACCTCAATAGTATTTTCAACCATGTTTGAAAAGATAGATATCATGAATCTCTAAAATGTGGCTGGAGCATTGAAAAGTCCAAAAGGCATTTTTTTAAATGTAAAGGTACAATCGGGGCATGTGAACATTATCTAATCTTGATCCTCAGGCGCAATAACAATTTGATTGTACCCGAAATACCTATCAAGCAAATAATACAATCCCTTTTCTGCCAGCCTGTCGAGCATCTGATCCATGAAGGGCATAGGAAAATGATCCTTCTTGATAGATGCATTTAATATTATATAATCCATGTACACTCTCCATCCGGTGATTGGTCTCATAGGGATCAACTTGTTCTTTGCATTAGGCACCACTGTGATGCCTCCTTTCTTTGGGACACACTATACTGGACTCACCCACTCACTATCATCATTCGGGTATATTACTCTAACATCTAACCACTTGATAATTTCTTTCCTCATAACCTCTTAAATTGGGGGGTTCAACCGCCTTTGATGCTCAATACTAAATTTGTAATCTTTGACTAGCTAGATTTTATCAGTGCATATTTTCGAGGGTATGCCAATGATGTCTGTAATTATCCACCTAATAGCTCTCTTGTACTTCTTGAGAATTGAGACTAGAGCTTCTGTTTGAGCTTCACTTAAATCTTCTACAATGATGACAGGTAATGTACTATTCTCTCCCAAGTATGTATATTTCAGATGTAATGGTAATGCCTTTAACTTTAATTCTTGTTGAACTTCTACAGAGGGCTTTGTAGGTAGTGTCTCTCTGTTGCATAAATCCAAATCTAACCTTGCTTGTCACCTCGGCCCAAATGACACCCCCTGAATATTTACTATTTCCTCATAATCAGGAATGTTGTCACCATCAAAGTTCATCAACACGGCTGCCAAAGGATCAACACCAAGCCTCAATTTTATTGGGATTTCGGCTTCATCATCCTCATCCATTGAAATCATTAAGATGACTTGGAACTCAGAACTCTTCCCATCTTGTTGACCTACTTGAAACATCACTTCTTTTTCACTAAACCTGAAAGTGAGAAGACTTTTCTCCATGTCTACTAATGCTTGACCTATGGCTAAAAAAGGTCTTCCCAAAATGATTGGAACTACAAAATCAACCTCATAGTCAAGTATAACAAAATCTTTGGGAAATATAAATTTGTCTATCTTTACCAACAAATCATACATGATTCCCACAGGCTTCTTGACTATTTTGTCAGCCATCAATAATCGCATATTTATAGGGACAAGGCTCCCAATACCCAGCTTTCTAAATATTGAAAGAGGCATTAAGTTAATGCTAGCCCCCAAATCATACAGTGCTTTAGCAAATGCTAGTGCTTCTATAGTGCATGGTATGGTGAATGCACCCAGATCTTTGCACTTTTGGATTAATGACTTTGTAGGGATGGCACTACAATAGTGAATAGTTTTGGAGAGGTCTTGGCTCACTTTTAACTTCTTTTTGACTAGGTCTTTCATCCATTTAGCATATCCCGACATCCTCTCAAGGGTCTCAACAAAAGGAAGGTCTACTCACACCTTTTTAGCACCACCAAAAACTATTCAAACTTACCTTCCTCATTTCTCTTTCCAAGTATTTGAGGGAAAGGAGGAGGAGGCCTCGGAAAAAATTTATACTTCTTGGATCGCTCTTCCGTATTCTACGCTTTGGTTCCTTCATTTATTTTCTTCTTGCGGTTCCCATTTTCCACCTTTGGCATAGGGGAATTTATCATACTTTTGCCACTCCTAGTCATTACCGCTATGCAATGCCCTTCGTCAAAGCAAAGGAGATAGGAAATATGCTCAATATCATTTGATTGAATACTTGACCTAGTCTCTTGTTGTTTGAAGAAACTATCCAGTATTTTTGTTTTGTTCCACCAATGAGATGAAGAATTGATGTGAGAAGAGATGAAGAGGACCAGGGGAAGAATTTCATTGTCAAAGCAAAGGGGAAATCCTTATTTCTTTTTTCATTTATTGTTTGTTTGTTTGGGCATGCGCTTTATATTCCCCCAGAGTTTGCTCCCAGAAATATAGCCATCCCTACCCCTCACGTCAATCCCACGAGTCTCTTATCCATTTTCATTGAACAGTAGTAGGGAAGCAAATCTAACTAGAAAAACTCACTGCTTATAGACCCGAACCTAGGTGATCTATCCATGACCAGGATGAAGCTTGGGTTAAACTAATTGAAGGTCTGAACTGACTGATGTTGAAGAATCAGCGAATGAGTTGTGGTTAGGAGTGAAATTGGCCAGCTACTGAAGATTCTAGATTATTCCATTTTCTCATGTTAGCAATGTACAGTGGTCAAATTGGATCATTTTTGTCTCGGGACCTTTTACTTTTTTTCATCATATGGGAGTTAGAATTAATTCTTGTTTATCTACTTCTAGCCATGTGGGGAGGAAAGAAACGTCTGTACTCAGCTACAAAATTTATTTTCCACCGCATCTATTGCAGGAAAGGGATAATGTGCAACTTAAAATTGTCAATTATATCCTTTATGAAAATAGCAAACCGATTTGAGGAATTTTTGGCACAAGCTTACTCCTATTTTTTTGTTAAGTTTTTGAAAAAACAAAGAATTTAATTCAATTGTCTCTCCTATTTACTACTGCGACGAAGAATCAAATTATCACTATATTTATTCTAGATTGCTCCACATATAGTCCACTGAACCACATTTTCTAAACGAACCAGAGCCAATCAGAATTGATCTTGTAAAAGATCTGCTACAGAATGAATACCTTTATTTTTCAAATTGCTTAGCCCCGTTCATCTTCACGCTCGATCAGTGAGCTATTACGCACTCTTTCAAGGGTGGCTTCTTTTAGGCAAACCTCTTGGCTGTCATCGACCGCGTTGCTAGCTAAGGTGCCCTTCTAGCATTGGTTTAACTATGAAGACACTTACCCAAATTGTTATTCAAGTTGCTTGATTGCCACCGAGTGAGAGTCAATTTTCTGATTTATGCTTGAAGTATCTATCTTCATCCCTTTCAAAGTCTCATCACGGTGATCCTTCTTCTTCAACAATTTATCAAACATTTCTTCAATCCTCAAATTACTTGAGTTGGACTCACGATTATGTGGTGGCATATAGGGCTCATTCCTGTAACCTTCTCTTCTTCCCCATTCTACATCTAGCATTATTTCTCTATTATAGTATCCACCCCTATTATCTCTGTATGCCCTATCTCGATTGCAGTTCTCCATGTCTACTAATGCTTGACCTATGGCTAAAAAAGGTCTTCCCAAAATGATTGGAACTACAAAATCAACCTCATAGTCAAGTATAACAAAATCTTTGGGAAATAATAGTTCAATTTGGACCCTTGGGGATTATTCTGGAAACCTGCCGCTTGGTTGCTCACATAACAGGCATCCTCATCAAAGAATTGATCATCATACATTGGAGTAGTTGGAGCTTGATGACCTATTACCTTCACACTAGCTTGGTTTTGGTTTAAAACCAAATCCATGCTCGTAAGGAGTTGAGCAAGTTGCTCCATAATATCTTCATTCACTTATGCTTGATCACTATTTCTAGTAACCATGCAAGAACTCTTGGTATTACCATGCTCACTTTGACCCTATGCTCTGTTAGTCTTCACCACTTGTTCCATTCTTTGGGCTACTAGCTCAAACGGTTGATCAAGAAAATCACCTCCCATGATCGTGTTGGCATAAACTTTGCTATTATCATCAAGTGATCTATAGAAGATCTCTACCAAAGAATTATCAATAATTTTGTGATAAAGCACCATCCTCAAGTACTTGGTGAATCTCTCCCATGTAGTGCTAAGAGAGTCTATAGGCAATTACTTAAAGTTGTTAATTTGGTCCTTCCACTTCAGCTTTTTCAACCTTGGGAAATATCTTTCTAGGGACACCCTATGTAGCTCAGCCCAACTCGTGATGGTACCAGGAGGAAGCTAAGATAACCATATAGCAGCATTGCCAGTCAATGACAATGGAAATACCCTCAATCCAACAACATTAATAGAAATATTTTGTGTCCCCATGACACTTTTGGACACGAAGATGACATTTTCGAGATGATGGTAGGGATCCACTGACGGTGGCCCTGTGAATAGGCCACAATTTTAGAGCATCTATAGCAATCCACTTGATACCATGAACTTAGCATTTGTTGGTAGAAGGGGCAATACTATAGAACCGGTAATGTCTATTGCCATAGGGTTTAATCTGTACTGATTCCAGCCGTAAGCATTTGCATTGAAATATCTAAGTTGTGGATGGTTATCCCTTGGTGGTGGATTCTCCTATCTTCTTAAGTCTTTCTTATTCATATCGATTTCCTCCTCAACCACAACATCCCCCTTCACTTGAGCCATTTTTCTAAATAGTCGATAGATCTTGAAATTAATCAGAGCTAAGGATTCACCTTGACTTCTTATTCTGGGCATGCAACCTAACACAACCTGTAAGTAAACTCAATAACAAAAACAAAAAAATAAAAGTAAAATACATGAGATTCTTGAAATCAACACTAGAACTAACTAATAGTGAATTCAAGTCAAAACCTAGTTGTGTTCCCCGAAAATGGTGCCATAATTTTTTATTGATAGTTACGCTCCAATAAGAAAGCGGTTGCTATCAGTAATTAACCTAATCTAGGTTAGAGTCGAACACACAGTGAATACAGGGCTTTGACTACAAGACTTCACTACTAATCATTTCTAGTATTTATGACTGCAATCTCTAGATGGGGGGGTTTCTGTGATTCAAAAACAAAATAAAATAAAGACTAATTAAAATGCAAGAAAATAGTTAATTTTGGGGACAACTTGGGAATTGTGTTCCCCATGGTTAGTTGACTCGATTAACCTAGACAATATAACTACACTTGGTGATCTGCATGCAGGATGGTAACTTACATTCTTCCTGCCCTCTTATGAAGGTGAAGGTCAAATTTCACCATGAAGCTTGGTTGGCTACAATGGCGTGCCAACTAACCGTTACCTATCATCCCAGTCAACCTCCCCTTGGTTCAGGTTGGTCGATTAGACGGGAATACATCAACCAAATTTTGTCATCTACTTTCCTTTTCCTATTCATCACTACCTTGGTTGGTATCATGATAGTAGGTGAGGTTTGGTGTTGGCCACCACCAAACAACAATTAAACTGAAGGGAAATAGATAATACATGCAAAACTCCAATAATAGAAATGCAATCAACCTAGGTTATATCAAGCAACTACCCATGGTTCCCACAACCCCAAGTTATGGTGCTTAGCTACTCATAGCTAAGGCATAACACACAAACATGTAATTAAATAACATAGTTGAGAATTTTACCAACAACAATGAATGTTGAAGACAACCAAGTTGCAAACCCACAAGCTTTATAGACTTCCGAAGTGATAGCATAAGATTTGCAATCCTGAAAATGGGTTTTCTAAGAGAGAACAATAAACTACCCTAAAAACCTAAGTGAAATGTCTACTGGTCGAACTCTCTTTCAAAAACCTAACTTAAGTTATATATATTGTTTACAAAATAACCCTAGAATTTACAAGAAAAGACTCATAGGATTATCTACGAGTCATACTCGATGTCTTGTGTCAAGTTCTTGGCATCTTGGACAGAACTGGTATGACCCATAGGTACGAGTCATTGCTTGGACTATGACTCATATGTTTGTCTCATAGTCTTGGTCTTCAAGTTTTTGTCCAACATTTGTCTCTCTAATTCTTGCTACGAGTTCATCTATACGAGTCGTAATATGTATTATAACTCGTAAGCTAGGCTCATAGGGGTGACCTTCACTTGGTAGTTTTCAAATTTTTGGTCTCTGATTCTTGCTATGACACAACCTACAACTCGTACCGCTCAGCAAAATCTGCAACGTTTCTTCTAAATCATGCCAATCTAACTTTTCTGTAAGATTAACACAAACACATCAAAACACTAATAAATAACTTTAAGAACTCAGGCATCAAATGTGTTGTATTTTGACAGTACATCATGGCTAACTGAAGATCATGGGTAGGATAGTTTGTTTCATGTACTTTGAGTTGTCTCGAGACATGGGCTATGACCTTACCATTTTGCATCAACACATAACCCAAACCAACCTGGGAAGTATCTTAACACACAACAAATCTCTCTAGCCCTTCTGGTAGTGCCAAGATAGGAGCAGAAATAAGCTTATCTTTCTAATCACATCCATCATCTTAGGGTCCACCTTAATACCATTCCTCGAGACCACATAGGCCTAGAAAGGCAACCTCCTTCATCCAAAACTCACATTTCTCACATGTAGCATATAACTTCTCTTCCCTCAATCATTGCAACACAACCCTCAAATGAGCCTTATGCTCCTCCTCACTACAAGAATAGATCAAAATATCATCAATGAAAAATGAATGAAGGCAGGGTTTGAAGACCCTATTCATAAGGTGCATGAATATAGCCGGTGAATTCGTCAACCCAAAGGACATCACAACAAACTCAAAATTCCTATACCTAGTCCAGAAGGCCGTCTTAGGAATATCACACTCCCTCACATTCACTTCATGGTACTGAGACCTAAGATCAATCTTAGAGAAGTGGCTATCCCCTTGAATTGGTCAAACAAATCATCAATTCTTGGAAGATGATACCTATTTTTGATAGTGACCCTATTAAGTTACTGGTAGTCAATGCACATTCTAAGAGACCCATCCTTCTTCTTCATACACCGGCGCTCCCCAAGGTCATTAGCTAGGTCTAATGAAACCCTTCTCCAAAAAGTCCCTCAATTGTTCCTTTAACTCCTTTAACTCTGTCGGGGCTATATAGTAAGGGGGAATAGAAATGGGTTTGGTATCGGGGAGGAGGTCTACACCAAAATCTATTTCCCTTTTGGGAGGAATGCTGGGGGGGTCATTTGAAAAGACATCAAGGAATTCACTTCAACCAAACCGACTCTATGGGAAGGACTTTGGCCTCCACATCCCTAACCCTTACTAGATGGTAAAGACACCCCTTAGAGATAAACTTACAGGCTTTAATGCAAAAGATGAACCCACCCTTGACCACCATATCATGAATCTCCCACTCAAGGATGGGTTTATTTGGGAATTAGAATTTGACCTCACGAGTCCTATAATCAATAGAAGCATAGTATGCATACAACCAATCCATCGCAAGAATGACATCAAAATCAACCATGTCTAACTCAACAAGATCACAAGGTAATATTTTATGCAAGATGCAAATAGGACAATTTCAATAGACCTTTCTAGCAATCATAGATGCATCAATAGGAGTAGACACCTCATATGACTCACAAAATAATTCGGCCTCTAAATGGAACCTTTTGGCAACAAAGGGGGAAACAAAAGAAAGAATGGCACCCAGATCAATCAAAGTATACACATCAAAATCAAAGACTTTCAACATACCGGCAACGACATCCGGCACCTCACCAACCCCTTGCCTCCTATGCAAAGCATAAAACCAGTTATGCTTTGGGGCACCATTTTGTCGGCTACCTCTACCCAAAGAAACTGCATTGACACCCGACCTTGAGGAAAAACATCTTTACCCTTGTTACGATCACGAGGGCAATCAACCTTTTTGCGACCCACTTCCCCACAATTATAACATGCATTAGTATCTCTCAAACATGGGCCCTTGTGACCCATACCACACCTTTGACACATATCATTAGCAGCCACAACCCCAACACCTTGGTTCCTTGGGAAGTCATTGGGAAACCCTCTATTAGAAGCATGAGAAGACCCTAGGTCTTGATGTAATCGGCCACCCTTCTGACTATGGAACTTTCCCTCAAAATAGGCCCTCTTGGCCTCATGACTCCTCCTCTTCCTCAACTTCTCCTCTTCCATTTGTTCTGCATAGGTCATCAAACAGGATAAGTCCATGTCACTAATCAACATGGCGGACCAACTTTCCTCACTAACCCAGTTGGAAACACCTATCATAAATTTATTCATCCTAAACCTTTAGTTGGCTACCAAGCAGGGAGCATATTTAGAGAGTTGAGTAAAATTGAGGGCATACTCTCTCACACACAAAGATCCTTGTTTTAAGTTCATGAACTCCACAATTTAGCTTCCCTAAGCTCAAGAGAAAAGAACCAATTAAGAAAGGCCGCCTTGAACTCTTCCCAAAGTACCACATTATTGACTCACTTCTCCTCCTTCCATTGATTAAACCATATTTGTGCTACTCCCTTGAGTTGGTAAGTCACCAACTCCGCCTTATCCTCCGATCTAACACCCATAATAGCCAAAACCATGTAGACCTCATCAATGCACTCTTGAGGGTCCTCATCCATCTTTGACCCATGAAATTCTGGGGGATTCATCCTCATGATGTCTCTCAGTCGAGAAGCTGGAGTAGGAGCATGAGGGGCTCGCGCCCTTTGATTGGCTTGATTAACCACAACTTATGCAAGTAAAGAGAGAGCATCAAGGAGCTTGCCATGAGCAGGTTGTTCCTCGGGTGTGCGGGCTTTTCTTCCTCTTATGTTAGGCATGATCTAGCATAGAAAGCAATAATTGTTAGGGGGAAATCCTTATTTAAAATCTATAGCACGACTTAGAACATGAAGAAGCGAAATACTTCCTAAGACACCTCACAGCCTCCTACTCATAGTTGTGGTGCACAACACAACCATGAGTAAGACTCCAATTAACGCAGTATGTTGGACACCGATGATCTAATAACCTAGTGCTCTAATACAAAGCTTTTCATGACCCAAAATAGGGCCTAGATGTGACACGGCGAATGGGGAACCTGAAAGAACCCCAAACAAGCCTCTTAGCATATCATACACACATTCTTGGTCGCATAAACAAAATAGAACAACATAAGAAACATAAACAAGGGAAATTAGGACTAAGGGAAAGAGTTAAACACTTGAATAACATAAGAGAGTCAAAGCTCAAACATAATACATAACTTGTCCAACGACACCTCTAATGTAGAACATAGCGAGGGCAACACAAACAATTGGGCTCACCCTCACAGTCAAAGCATACTCTAAAGGAATAGAGTCTTTAATACATAATATAAGAACATAAACATTGTCCTCGGAATGGAGGACTCACCAACTAGCTTGAATAGGAACCACTAGCCAAGTGGATGAGGAGGACAACCAAATGGAACTCCATTTTCTACATGGTAACATCATGTAGCTATAGAGTATGTGTTAGTACATTAGAATGTACTAAGTATGTAGGATGTAATGCAACAATAGATAAGAACATAATCAAAATGCATAAGCATGGGCAATGAGTAGTAAATAACAATATGGCATGCATATGAAATGCTATGTAATAAATCATGCTTGTATATAATATAATACATCTATAGGAAGAGACCACTATCATATTGGTTGATCGTCCCACCCTACCACCCTTAGTGATTAAGGTACCAACCCCATCAACTGGTTGGTGGATCATCGCACCCTACCCTTTGGTGATTAAGGTACAAATCCCCTGACATGATTATCAAGGTACAAAATCCTCAACATGGTTGGTGGTTCATCGCACCCTACCACCTTTGGTGATCGAGGTACATACCTCTCAACATGGTTATCCATGCATAAACCCCTCGACATGTCTACCAAGATACAAACCCCTCGACATGGTTACTCGATGCAGAACCCCCGAGTAGGGCATGGTCACATTCCACTACTATATAGGAGAAAACCATATACATATGTTCATTGCATCATTATATAGTCATTCAACTCATAAGACATTCATTTGACATTCAATTCCTCACGAAACCTATAACCTGGCATTTTCTCAAACACTTGGTGAGTGTGTAGTGTTAGTGTATAACCATGCAATTAAAGAGTGTAATCATGCTAGAAATCTAATGTTAAACCATCAATACATACTTGGTAACATCCTCAAGCAACATACATCAAAACACTTCATCAAATCTCAAAATAGATCTTAGATTCATAGCTCAATACATAGTAAACCAATCACAATTTCATAAGCCCCGGCATAGTGTGTAGTAAATTTCATAATAAGTGAGTAAATTAACTTTAAATCGTGCAAATTTGAGTAAAAGAAAGCTTGGACATCATGGGTGAAAACAATCCATGAAAGAAACCCACATACCTTAGCTTTCGAGAATAGCTTGATGACGATTAGAGATGGAGACTTGAAGTTTGATTGCAATCCTTAGAATCCGGATGTGTTTTGAGAATTGAATTTAAGAGATGAAATATTAGCTAAGTGTTTGGTAGTGTATTTGAGAATGTGTTGAATGATATGAGGGTGAAATAAGGCTAAGTATAGGCATTTTCACGTATGGAAACACATAGGTCCAAGACCAAAGCCTTAGATCGAGATGGAAAATTTGGGTAAAATTTGTACGGAGGCGCGCCCTTGGTGCATCGCGCCAGGGGCGCAATAACCTTTGGAAATCAATTATTGAAAAATTGAAATTGAGGTTCATTTGCTCTAAAATTAGGGTTAGACCCATTTAGCCCTCAATTTGACCCCCTGAATAAGAATATGAAGTCAAATTTTCAATATCCTGCATAGATTTTGAGATATCTGAAAATTACGA
>DF357419.1:36647-54830 GCA_000787875.1 Solanum virginianum | reverse complement strand
TATCTGAAAATTACGATTTCGGACACTTTCGAGGCATATTTTTTGGCACTTTTTGGTGTCATTTCAGATAATTAAACTAAAACATACTTATATAGAACATATTACATGTGCATAAGGTGACCATAATTAGATAACCAAGGCCTACTACCTCCTTGGTGAGGCAATTGAAGGTAAATACCACCCAATATGGTAGCATGGGCCTACCACCCCACGAGCTAGGCGAATGAGGTATATAACCCTCAATCAGGTAGCACAGGCCTACCACCCCCTGAGCTAGGTGAATGACATATATACCCCTCAATATAATAGAATGGGCCTACCATCACCCCCCGAGCTACGTGAATGAGCTATATACCCCTTAATATGGTAATTCGGGCATGCTACCCCCAAAACTAGACAATTGGTCGACTTTCATCACAATAGATACATTTTCATGAAAGCAACACACACACATATATATGTGTGTGTATATATATATATATTTATATATATCTTTCTTTCATCATCATAGAGTCATTCATAAAATAGGTCATGCATTGGATCATTCATTACTCAAGAATAAAAGATCGGACATTTTATCAAACAGTTGGCGGGTACATATGAGAACATGTTTAAATCATGAAAAATGCAAGAGTATAGATGATGAAATAGTGAAATCAATGCATCTTATAATCATGTAAATCAGCCCACCAATATCATGGTAAAACCCTATCATGGGTAATTTGTAACTCATATCAAAACTTCATAATAGTTCATAGATTTTATAGCTTGAATCATGTATAGTCTCAATAGACAAAAATCACTTTATAGTATAAACAGAAAAATAGGTACTTATGCACAATCAACAATATTTGACAATGCCCAACATATTTCATTCTGATATTTCATAATAATAGATATCAATAAGTAATACAACTTGAAATCATGCAATTTTTATAAAAAGGAAGATTGGGCTTCATAGGTGAAAGGAACCCATGAATGAAACCCACATACCATAAACCTTGAATTTCTCGAAATTGAGTTGAGGAAGACTTGAAGCTTAATTGGGTCTAGAAATCCACAACTTATTCTTGAATTTCCTTGAATTCTTATTGGCATTTGGTAGAGGCTTTTGGAAGAATTTTAGAGTGTATTCCAGTTGGGAGGAGTGAATTTGATCTTTAGATATGGGGTTTTGGTTTTTAAGAAGGTTTAAGATAGAATAGGAATCCCCAAAAGACCAATAGAAATAACAAAATTTATGAAATACCATTAATGAAACGGAATTTGGCAAAAGCCTCTATAGACCCTGCACAGACGAGTTCTACGAAAATGGGCGTAACTTCTTCATCCAAACTCTAAATAAGATGAAACCAAGTGCGTTCGAAAGCTAATTCGAAGAGATTTAATTTGGGAGGTGGTGGGCCACTAGTTCGTTGTGTCCTAAGAGATATGCCCCTTTAATGTTGACCCTTCTATCGGTACTTGTGTAGAACTTAGCATACGAAAATTCCTTTGAACTTGGCTTCATGTAAGGGACCCATGATGGTCTAAAACAACATGAATAAGTTTGACTTAGATTTGAGTGAGAGATTGAAGCTTGGATGAGTTTCCTGAGATCTAGAATTAGTTTGGGACACTTGAATTTGGAGGAAATATTAGTCTGTATTTGAGAAAGTATTGTGGAAGATCTTGTATGATATGAAGGTGAGATATGGTTAAGTATATGTATTTTCATGTATGGGAAGACTTAGGCCAAAGACCCAAAAGCCTTTGACCGAACCACAAACTGAGCACAAATTAGAAGAGTAATTTTGAAGAGATCAACCTCTACAAGAATGCAACAATGCACTTAAATACTAATTTTCAAAATCTCAACACAAGTGTTAAAATCGTCATGAACTTGTTAGCATAAACATGAATTCATGCAATGACATAGGGGCTGAAACATAAGACTTGGAATCACAAAAGGACTTAACGTGTTATCATAAACTTGAATAGAATGAAAGAGATACATATATTGCTCCTCCATGACCACTCCGGCTCCCCGAGAGACACTTTCAACTTCATGATTCTACCAAGGGGCCTTGACGAACACCACATCCTTATTAATAAACATTTCCACTATTCCATCCAATACCTCCATCGGGACCTTCTCCTAAGCCAATTTATCCTCCACAACACCCACAACCTCAAAGAGTTCTATAGCACTAGAGTCACCAACACATCACTTTAACCTAGAAGCATCAAGAACCGGATGAACCACACCCATATCCATAGGCACATTCTCATTCACATGCAACCTTACCAACCCTCTTCAACACTCTATAAGAACCTACAAGCCCTATTCTTAATCCTCTTTCTTGTTGAACTGGACCACACTCTATGGGTGGAACTTCCAGATGAACTTTATCATCAGCACAAGCACACATACCCTACCTTAGTATTCTAATGACACTATTTACCCTAGTGAAAAAACCTCCACCTTACCACCTTATACCAAAGCATTCAATTCTATCAAGGCGGCGTCAAGATCATGCCTTCACATCTTCGACCAAGAAAGATCTAAAACCATTTGCCACCACTACACCACTATAGCCAACCTCTTCCAACCTAACTCATAATCTAGACAACCGAGAAACATTTCTAACCACCTCCTTGATACTATCACCTATATGAGCTAGGCTACCCATAGACATCCTACTCAAATCACCAGCCACAACATTAGCCTCACCGGAATGATAATGTACACGTATATCATAATCCTTAAGGAGTTCTATCACTTTGCCTCAAGTTAAAATTCTTTGAATAAATACATATTGGAGACTCTCATGATCGGTTGACACATCAACATGCATCCCCTACCAATAATGACGCAAAATTTTCAAAGAAAATACTACGATGGCCAATTCCTAACTACCTCCGTCTTCTAAGGATTTACCTTAATACCATCCCCCAATAACACATGACTTAGGAAGGTAACCTCTTGTAACCAAACCCACATTCCTCCTATTTAGCATACAACCTTTTCCCCCTAAACTTTGTAGTACTACTCTCAAATGACTCACATACCCCTCCTTACTTTGGTAGACTAACCAACCTATCATCAACAAAAACCACCATAGACATAATAAGGTAGGGACTAAAGAGCCTATTCTTGAGACTTATAAAAATATTTGCACACAAGGTAAACCAACTGACACCACCAAAAATTAGAAATATCGAAAAGGATATTCAAGAACTCATTGATCACCGGAAACATCTCAATAGAAAATAACTTAAGTTCAACACCCCTAAATCTCCAAAGATGATAAATACAACCCTTAGGCATCAATTATACCTTAAGATAAGAAATGGACCTATCTCTTTACTACTATTCAAGGCGGCTTATTAAAGAATTGAAATCTAACTCAATGGATCCTGCAAATAATCGAGACATATTATGCATACAACTAATCCACCTTAAGTGTCACGACCTAAGCTTAGGGACTAGACGTGACACGGCGCATAGGGAACTAGAAAGGACCCCAAGCAAGCCTCTTAACATATAATTACACATCCTTAGTTGCAGAATCAATAAAGTACAACCATATATAGTAAATAGAAATAAACGGGGCTAAGGGACAACTTTCATATCCTAAACATCAAGAGTCAAGAGAGAGTTAAAGCTCATAACATAATACAAACATGTCCAATAACACCTCTAAAACATAGATACTTAGCAGGGGCCAAGACAAGCTACAATGCTCACCCTTATAGTAAACATATATATGAAAGAAATATAGTCTTAGAACATAGTATGAGATCATAAACATCGTACCCAAAATGGAGGACACACCAAAGAGCTTGAGAGATGTCATACTAGCCATGTGGAGAAGGATCATCAAGTGGGGCTTCGGTTCCTACATGGTGACATCATGTAGGTGTATAGTATGTGTTAATACATTTGAATGTATGAAGTATGTAGGAAGCAATACAACAAGTGATAAGCACCATAAGCAAAAGGCATAACATAGGAAATGTATGAGCATATAGCAAGATGACATGTAAGAATGATGCTTGAAGTAAAATTATTCTTATATAGATTATAATACATGTGTAAGCATAGACAATAGTTAGTGAATATCAAAGGCCTACTACCCATTTGGAGAGGTGAATGAGGTACAAACCCCTTAATAGATTGATGAGATACAAACCCTCTAACATTGTTGATGAGGTACAAACCCCCAGTATGGTTGATGAAGTACAACCCCCCCTCCAACATAGTTATCAAAGTACAAACCCTCGATATGGTTGCATAGGCCTACCACCTCCCGAGCGAGGCAATCCAGGTACAATTTCCTTAACAAGATTACCCGAGCGTACAACACCCTGAGTGATGCTTGGTCAATTCCTAACACTATAGAGATAATATCATATACATACATTCCTTTCATCATCATATAGTCATTCAACTCATAAGATATGCATTGGACCTTTAATTCCTCAAGAAATGCATAATCAGATATTTTATCAAACACTTGGCGGGTGTGTAGTGCTAGTGTAAAACCATGCAATTCAAGAGTGTAATTATGCTAGAAAATTCAATGTAAAATCATCAATTGATTCTTGGTAACATCCTCAAGCAATATACATCAAAACCCTTCATCAAATTTCACAATAGGTCTTAGATTCATAACTTAAAATATGCTAAAACCATCGTAAATTCATGAAACCCCAACATAGTGTGCACTAAAATTCTTAATAAGTAAGACCCATGAATAAATCAACTTTAAATCATGTAATTTTATGTAAAAGGAAGTTTGGATATCATGGGTGGAAGGAACCCATGAAATAAACCCACATACCTTAGGTTTGTAGACTTCTTGAAGAAGATTGGAGATGGAGACTTGAAGCTTGATTGAGAACGTTAGAATCCAGATGAGTTTTGGGACTTGAAATTTGGAGATAAAATATTGTCTAAATGTTTGAGATACTATTAAGGAATGTCTTGCATGATAGTAGGGTGAAATAAGTCTAAGTATAGGTATTTTCACGCATGGGAACACTTAGGCCCATGACCCAAAACCCTTGGACTAGACAAGAAAAATAGTGCACAAAATACACTGTAGTGCACCCTTGGCGCGTCACGCCAGGGATGCAGATCGTCACTGGAAATCGCATTTTTACAATTTTGAAATTTTGCTACAATTTCTCTTAAATCGGTGTTAGACCCATTCCCCATTCAATTTGACCACTTGAACAATAATATGAAGTCAAATTTTTGATATCACGTACCGATATTGAGATATATGCAAATTACAATTCTAGACACTTTTGAGGCACGTTTTTGGGCAGTTTTTGGGGTCGTTTCAATATCTGCCCCTTGGGAACATTCGTCCTCGTATGTCAAAGAAATGTATATGAGAATATTAATCATGAATAAATTAACCCCAACAAAAATGCCACATCATACTTAAATCACCATTTTAAAAATCCTAACTTAAGTGTAAAATCTCCATGAACTTTATCAATGTAAACATGAATGCATGCAAATGACTTAGGGGCTGGAACATGAGGAATGAAATCACATAGAAGACTTAGAATTAGTACCTTAAGCTTGAGTAGGATGGAAGAGATAAGGGTATCACTTTTGTATATCCGCTTCGGCCTCCCAAATACCACTTTCAACTTGTTGATTCCTCCAAAGGACCTTAGCGTAAATAACATCCTTGTCCTCAACCTTTTCACTTGTCCATCCAAGATCTCTACTTGAACCTATTCATATGACAAGTTGTCTTCAACTATCCCCACAATGTCAGGAGGAATAATAGTATTAGGATCACCAACACACTTCCTTAACATAGAGACATGAAAGACCGGATGAACCAACTCCATTTTATTAGGCGAATTCAACTCGTAGGCCACCTTACTAATCCTCCTTGTCACCCTATAATGACCCACATATCTAAGGCTTAACTTACCCTTCTTACCAAATTGGACAACACCCTTCATGGGTGACACCTTCAAATAGACCCAATCACCAACCTTAAACTCAAACTCACTCCTTCTCACATCAGCATAAGACTTTTGGCGACTTTGGGCTATTTTCAACCTTTCTCTAATCATCCTTACCTTCTCCATTGCATCCATAACTAGATCTGGACCCAACAAAGCCACCTCTCTTACCTCAAACTACCCAACCGGTGATCTATAATGTCTACCGTAGAGAGCCTAAAAAAAGAAGCCATACCAATACTTGAGTGATAGCTATTGTTATATACAAACTATATAAATGGAAGATGATCATCCCAACTACCCTTAAGCTCCAATACACAAACTTAAAGCATTTCTTCAAGTGTTTGGATAATTCTTTTGGCTTGGCCATCTATTTGATGGTGAAAGGTCGTACTAAGCTTTACCTTGGTCTCAAGACTTCTTTGAAAGGACCTCCAAAAATGTGAAGTTAATTGTACACCAAAATTTGATATGATGGACAAAGAAACCCCATGCTCACCAAGTGATGAATGTACAACCTAGCATAATCCTTAGCCTCATAGGTAGTCTTTACCAGTAGAAAAAGAGCTGATTTTGTCATGCTATCAACTATAACCCAAATGGAATCAAACCCTTTCTAGTCTTGGGCCACCTAACCACAAAGTTCATATTAATCTCTCCCACTTCTAAGTAGGAATATCTAGGTCTTGGGTTAGGTCACCTGGCCTTTGATGTTCGGCTTTGACTTGTTGGCAACTATGATTATCGGATAGAAATTTGGTAATGTCCCTCTTCATGCCTCCCCACCAATACACCCCTCTCAAATCTCCATACATCTGAGTAGACCCTGGGTGAATAGAGGAAGAAGAACCATGAGCCTCATGAAGAATCATTTCCTTCAAGCCATCAACAAAAGGCATACACAACCTACCATGGTATCTAACGGCACAATCTCCCCTAGGGGGAAAACTTTCACCTTGTCCTTTTTCACCAAGGCCTTCAACTCTAACAAAGCAGGGTTAAGATTTTGCATAGCTTTAACTTCCTCAACCAATGAAGATCTAGAGCCATCAACAACAACGACACCATTATCATCACCCTCTTCCAACCTAACTCCTAACCTAGCCAACCAATCAACCTCTTTAGCCACCTTTATGCTACCATCATCAACATTAGCAAGGGTACCCATAGATACCCTACTTAAAGCATCTGCCACCACATTAGCCTTACCGGGATGATATTACACACTCATATCATAGTCCTTAGGAAGTTGTGACTACCTTCTTTGCCTCAAGTTGAGATCTTTTTGAGTGAAGACATATTGGAGGCTCTTATGATCAGTGAACACATCAACATACACACCGTAAAAATAGTGACGCCGAATCTTTAATGTAAACACAATGATGGCTAACTTAAGATCCTAAGTAGGAGATTCTTTTCATGAACTCTGAGTTTTCTAGAAGCATAGGCTATCACCTTCCCATTTTCTATCAACAACTAACCCAAACCAACCCCTGAAAGCATCACAATACACAGCAAATGCTTCTATCCCTTTCGGTAGTGGCAATATAGGAGCAGACACATGCTTATCTTTCAATGTTTGAAACTCTTTTCACACTCATCAGACCATATAAATTTGGCTTTCTTTGAGTAAACTTGATCTTGGGAGAAGCAATTGAAGAGAATCCATTCACAAACCTTCAATAGTAACCCATTAAACATAAGAAGCTCCTAATATCCAAGGGGGTCAATGGCCTAGGCCAATTTCTAATCACATCCTTCTTTTTAGGATCCACCTTAAAACCATCCCCCGACACCATATGACCCAAGAACGCAACCTCTTTTAAGTAGAATTCACACTTCTCATATTTAGCATACAATTTTTCTCCCCTTAACCTTTGCAAAACTACCCTCAAATGACCCATATGCTCTTCCTCACTATGCTAATAGATCAAAATATCATTAATGAAGACCACAACAAGCTAATGAAGGTAGGGTTTGAAGACCCTATTCATAAGGTCCATGAAGATAGCTGGTGCATTGGTCAACCCAAAGGACATCACAATAAACTCAAAATTCCCTTACCTAGTCTAGAAGGCCATCTTGGGAATGTCATACTCCCTCACCTTCACTTGATGATACCCGAACCAAAGATCAATCATAAAGAAGTGGCTAGCCCCTTTCAATTGTTCAAATAAATAAACAATTCTTAGAAGGGGATACCTATTCTTGATGGTGACCCTATTAAGTTGCTAATAGTCAATACACATTCAAAGAGACCCATCCTTTTTTTCACAAACAACACTGGTGCACCCAAAGGTGATTGCTAGGCCTAGTAAAACCTTCTCCAACAAGTCCCTCAGTTGTTCCTTCGACTCCTTTAACTTCAACGGGGCCATGCGGTAAGGGAGAATAAAAATTGGTTAAGTATCGGGGAGGAGGTCTATACTAAACTCTATTTCCCTTTCGGTAGGAATACCTGGAAGGTCATTTGGAAAGACATCAAGAAACTCATTTACAACTGAAACTGACTCTATGAGAAGGACTTTAGACTTCATATCCCTAACCCTAACAAGATGATAAATACAACCCTTAGAATCAACTTATGAGCTATAATGCAAAAGATGAATATACCCTTGACCACCACATCATGACACTCCCCCTCAAGAATAGGTTCATTTGGGAATTGAAATTTGACCCTACAGGTTCTAAAATCAATAAAGGCATAGTATATATGCAACCAATCCATCCCAAGAATGACATCAAAATCAACCATATCCAACTCAAAAAGAGCACAAGCAATATTTTATGAAAGATGCAAATGGGACAATTTCTATATACCTTTCTCGCAACAATAGATGCACCAATAGGAGTGCACACCTTATATGACTCACACAATAATTTAGGCTTAACACGAAATGTGTTGGCAACAAAAGGGGTAACAAAAACAAGAGTGGTACCTGGATCAATCAACGCATACACATCAAAATCAAAGACTTTTAACATACCGATAACAACTTTGGGCACCTCATCAACCCCTTGCCTCATATACAAAGCATAAAACTGATTGTGCCTTGGGGCACCATTTTTTCAGCAATCTCTCCCCAAAGTAACCGCTTAGCACTTTGTGGATAAATCTCCTTACCCTTTTTGCGATTTAGGGGGCAATCCACCACCTTATGCCCAACTTCTCCATAACCATAACATGCATTAGTATCCCTCAAGCATAGGCAATTATGACCCCTACCACATTTTGGACACCCACCATTAGGAACTACGCCCTAATACCTTGGGCCCTTGGAAAGTCATTGGAAACTCTTTTATTAAATGTAAGAGAAGACCCTTGGACTTGATGAAATCGGCCACCCTTTCGATTGTGAAACTTCCCTTCAAAATGAGCACTCTTAGCCTCATTACCCCTCCTCCTTCTCAACTTCTCCTCCTCTATTTATTTAGTATAGGTCATCAACAGGAACAAATCCATGTCACAAATCAACATAGTGGATCGACATCCTTCACTCAGAAATCAAAAATACCCATCACAAACTTGTTCATTATAGACCTTGGGTCCGCAATCAAGTGAGGTGCATCTTTAGAGAGTTGAATGAACATGAGGGCATACTCTCTAACACTCATAGACCCTTGTCTCAAATTCATAAACTCCACCAATTTGACATTTGTAAACTCAAGACGGAAGTACCGATTAAGAAATAATGCCTTGAACTCCTCCCAAAGCACCACATTATTGATTCCCTTCTCCTCATTCCATTGGTTATACCATATTTGTGCCACCCCCTTGAGTTGGCATGTAGCCAACTCCACCTTCTTTTTTGATCTAACACCAATGATAGCCAAAACCTTGTAGACCTCATTAATGAACACTTGAGGGTCCTCAGAATTTTGGTGGATTTATCTTCATAAAGTCTCTTACCCGAGATGCTAGCGAATGAGCATGAGGGGCTTGGGCACCTTGATTGGCTTGATTAGCCACAACTTGTGCAAGTAAAGTGAGAGCATCCCAGAGCTCACCATGAGCCAGTTATTCCTCGGGTGTGCAGGCTTTTCTTCCGCTTGTGTTAGGGATGATCTTGCATAATAAAGAACAATCAGTAGGAGAAAAATCCTTATGTCAATTCTATATCATGACTTAGAACATGAAGAAGGGAAACATTTCCTAAAACGCCTCACAACCTCTTGCACATCATTGTGGTGTATAATACAACCAAGAATAAGACTCTAATCGATGCAATGTGTTAGACTCCAAGGATTTAACAACCTAGTGCTCTGATATAAAGTTTGTCACGACCCAATCCTAGGGCCTAGACGTGACAGGTGCATTGGGAACCTGAAGGGACCTCAAGCAAGCCTATTAACATATCATTACACATCCTTGATCGCGAAAGCAATAAACTACAACAAGATATAGTAAATAGGAATAAATAGGGCTAAGGGACAAGTTTCATATCATAAACACCAAGAGTGAAGAGAGAGTCAAAGCTTATAGCATAATACAAACATGTCCAACAACACCTTCAAAACTTAAATACTTACCGGGGGCCAAGAAAAGCTACCGAGCTCACCTTTATAGTCAACATATACATAAATGAAAGATAGTCTTAGAATATAGTATGAGATCATAAACATCATTCCCGAAATGAAGGACTCACCAAAGGGCTTGAAAGATGTTGTACTAGCCACGTGGAGGAGGATGATCAAGTGGGGCTCTGGTTCCTACATGGTGAAATCATGTAGGCATAGAGTATGTGTTAGTACATTTGAATGTACTATGTATTCAGGATGAAATTCAACAAGTGATAAGCACCATAAGAAAAATGCATAACATAGGCAATGGATGAGCATATAGTAAGATGGCATGTAAGAATGATACTTGAAGTAAAATCATGCTTATATAGAACATACTATATGTCTAAGAAGAGACCATTATTAGTGATTATCAAAGGCCTACCACCCCCTTCGATAGGCAAATTAGGCACCAACCCCTCAACAGGTTGATGAGGTACAAACCCCTGAACATGGTAGATGAGATACAAACCCCCCAATATGGTTGATGGAGTACAAATCTCCTAACATAGTTATCAAGGTACAAACCCCTTGACATGGTTGCATGGACCTACCACCTCCTGAGCAAGGCGATCGAAGTACAAACCCCTTAAAAAGGTTACACGGGCCTACAATCCCCAAGTGAGGCTTAGTCGATTCCCAGCACTATAGAAATAATATCATATACATATATTCCTTTTATCATCATATAGTCATTCAACTCATAAGACGTACATTGGACCTTCAATTCCTCAATAAACTTATAATCATACTTTTTATCAAACACTTAGCAGATGTATAGTGCTAGTGTTAAATCATACAATTCAAGAGTGTAATTACGCTACAAAATCCAATGTAAAACTATCAATAGATACTTGGTAACACCCTCAAGCAATATACATCAAAATCCTTCATCCAATCTCACAATAGGTCTTAGATTCATAGCTCAAAACATGCTAAAACAATCGTAATTTCATGAAACCCTAACATAGTGTGCACTGAAATTCATAATAAGTAAGACCCATGAATAAATCAACTATAAATCATGCAATTTTAAGTAAAAGAAAGCTTTGGTATCATGGGTAGAAGGAACCCATGAAAGAAATCCACATACCATAGCTTTGGAGTCTTCTTCAAGAAGAAGATTGGAGATGGAGACATGAAGATTGATTGAAATTCTTAGAATCTGGATAAGTTTTGGGACTTGAAATTTGGATACGAAATATTGTCTAAATGTTTATGATAGTATTTGGGAATGTCTTAGATGATATGAGGGTGAAATAAGGCTATATATAGGTATTTTCACGTATGGGAACACTTAGGCCCAAGATCCAAAAGCCTTGGACCAGACAAGAAAAATAGTGCACAAAATAAAGTGTAGCGTACCCTTGGCGTTCGCGCCAGGGGTGCGGATCATCATTGAAAATTGCATTTTTTGCAATTTTTAAATTTTGGTACGGTTGCTCTTAAATTAGGGTTAGACCCATCCCCTACTCAATTTGAACCTTGAACAAGAATATGAAGTCAGAGTTTTGATATCTCGCACAAATTTTGAGATATATAGAAATTACGATTTCGGGCACTTTTAAAGCATATTTTTAGGTACTTTTTGGGGTCGTTACATTAAATATGACATCAAATTCCACCACATCAAATTCAACCATAATCATAAGGAAAGACCTAAAGCTATAAGCTCATAAGACAACCCCTAAAGACTTTTCCAATAATAATGAATTTACAAATAGGTATAAATTTCAAAAGATTCACCTAACACCCGGGGTACACATAAGCACACTAGCTACAAGGAATGATAAAAACAAATAAGTCAAGGAATTTTGGACATATCGGTAGCAACATCGGGCATCTCCTCCCTTTCTTGGCCTACATGGGCGCCTTGGCTTTGACTAAAATCATTTCCACCCTTGGGTTGCGCATGAGGAAAACAACTAACCGTGTGCCCAAATCCACCACAACCAAAGCAATTGCTAGACTTCTTCAAACATAGGCCACCATGGCCTTTCCCACACATTTAACATCTAGAATTTGCCACCCCATCATTACTTTCTTTACTCTTATTTCGTTTATGAGAGCAATCCTTTACCTTATGACCCATCTCTCCAAAACCATAACATGCATTAGTATCATTTAAGCATAGGCCATCATGGCATCTACTGCATATTGGGCACCTAGCATAAAGCACCACACCACCACCACTTTTGGGACTTTGGAACATACCCCCCAAATGGCACCTTTTGGCCTTACCACTCCTCCTCTTACCATTTGAAATGTCGGTGGCACTCACTTTTTGATTGAGTTGAATTGTAACCGCTTTGGCCAGTAGCTATAGAGCATTATGAACCTCTGCATGCGATATATCACCATCCTGAGTAGCTTGAGACATACCCTAAAATGTAACAGTTAGGAATTAGCAATAAACTTTAGGGGAGCTAACTCTACAGCAGGACATAGATCATGAAGAAGTGGAATATTTCCTAGAATGCCTCATAGTCTTCTATTCATATTTGTGGCGCTCTTTACTACTGTGAGTAAGACTCTAATTGATGCAGTGTGTTGGATGCTAAGGACCATTAACAACCTAGTGCTTTGATATCATCATTGTCATGACTCAGACATAGGGCCTCGATGTGACTGGCAAATGGGGAACCCAAAAGGAACCTAAACAAGTCTCTTAGTATATCATTTCATATTCTTGGTCGCGGAAGCAAGAATAAACAACAAGAGGAAATATAAACAAGTCAAATTAGGACTAAGGGAGAGAGAGTTTAATACTTAGACAACATAGAAGAGTCAAAGCTCAAGCATGATACATAACTTGTCCAATAACACCTCTAACCATAGAACATAGCAGGGACCAAGACAAGTAACCGGGCTTACCCACATAGTCATATGTTTGTAGCATAAGAAGAGTCATTACATAGCATAAATCAAGAGAAGTATATCCTCAGAGTTGAGGATACACCAACTTGCTTTGAGAGAAATCGTACTAGCAACGTGGATGAGGAGGATAATCAAGTGGGGCTTCAATTCCTACATGGTAACATTATGTAGGCATAGATTATAAGTTAGTACGTTTGAATGTACTAAGTATGTAGGATGTAATGCAACAAGAGACAGGCAACATAGGCGAAATGCATAATCATAAGCAAGAGATAACATAATAACAATATAACATGAGTAAATGATACTTGAAGTAAAACCATTCTTATATAGAACATATTATATGCGAAGAAGGTCACTATCATTTGATAACCAGGGCTACTACCTCCTTGGCGAGGTAATTGAGGTATACACACCCTAATGTTGTAGTACAGGCTTACCACCTCATGAGCTAGGCGAATGAGGTATATAACCCTCAATATGGTAGCACAGGCCTACCACCACCTAAGCTAGGTAAATGAGATATATACCTTCAATATGGTAGCATGGGTCTACCACCCCTCGAGCTAGGCGAATGAGGTATATGCCCCTCAATATGGTAGTTTGGGCCTACTACCCCCCGAACTAGGCAGTTAGTCAACTTTCATCACAATAGATACATTTTAATGAAAGAAATATATATACATCTTCCTTTTATCATCATAGAGTCATTCATAACATAGGTAATGCATTGGATCATTCATAACTCAAGAATCCAAAATTGAATATTTTATCAAACACTTGGCTGGTACATATGAGGACATGTTCAAATCATGCAAAATGCAAGAGTATAGATGATGAAATAGTGAAATCAATGCTTCTTATAATCATGTAAATCAGCCCACCAACATCATGGTAAAACCCCCATCATGGGTAACTTTTAAATCATATCAAAACTTCACAATAGTTCATAGATTTCATAGCTTGAATCATTTAGTCTCAATAGATAAGGATCATTTCATAGTATTAACTTAGAATAGGTATTTATGCATAATCAACAATATTTGACAAAACCAAAACATATTTCATGCTCATATTTTCTAATAATAGATACCCATAACAAATACAACTTGAAATTATGCAATTTTCATACAAAGGAAAGATTGGGCTTCATGCGTGAAAGTAACCCATGAATGAAACCCACATACCTTAGACCTTGAATTTCTTCAAATTGAGTTGAGGAAGACTTGAAGCTTGGAATGGGGTCTTGAAATCCACTAGTTGTTCTTGATTTTCCTTGAATTTTTATTCAGGTTTGGTAGAGGCTCTAGGGAGAATTTTAGAGTGTATTCTGATTGGGAGTAGTGAATTTGATCTTTATAAATGGGGTTTAGGTCTTTAGGAAGGGTATAGAAATTATTAGAATCCCCAAAAGACCAATAGAAATAACTAAATTTATGAAATGCCATTAATGAAATAGAATTTTGCAAGAACCCGTCTATGCCCCTGCACAGATGAGTTATATGAGAATGGGCATAACGTCTTCCTCTAAACTCCAAAAAAGGTGAACTCAAGTGTATTGGAAAGATAATTCAAATATCTTCAATTTGGTAGGTTATGGGCCTCCTAATTAGTTGTGTGCTAAAAGATATGCCCCTTTAAATTTGACCCTCCTACTAGTACTTGTGCAAAACATATCCAACGGAAATTCCATTGAACTTGGCTTGATGTAGGGGACCCATGATGGTCTTAAGTGACATGAAGAAACTTCACTTAGCTTTGAATGAAATATTGAAGCTTCAATGAGTTTCTTGAGATCCATAATGCGTTTGGGACACTTGAATTTGGATGAAATATTAGTCTAAGTGTTTTAGAAAGTATTAGGGAAGGTCTTGTATGATATGAAGGAAAAATATGGCTAAGTATAGGTATTTTAACGTATGGGAAGACTTAGGCCCAAGACCCAAAAGCCTTGGAATGAAATGCAAAACTAAGCATAAAAATGCATCGAGGCGCGTCCTTGGTGCGTCGCACCTTTGGTGTCTTGCACCTGGGGCATGAAACCTCTCTTTAAATCATAAAATTTGGATTTTGAATTTTGATACGGTTATTCTAAAATTTAGGTTAGACCCATTTCTCACTCAATTTTAACCCCTGAACAAGAATATGAAATTGGATTTTTGAAATCACACGCGAATTTTGAGATATGTGGAAATTACGATCTCGGGCACTTATGACGCACATTTTTGAGCACTTTTAGGGGTTGTTTCAAGCGTGGCGGTACGAAATTACTTATTTACCAAGTCGGACATGCCCGATACATATTTGTTCATCCAAGACCTTGGCTCGACAACCAATTGTGGAGTACACTTGGAGAGTTGGTTGAACTTGAGGGCATACTTCATTGCACTCATGGACCTTTGCTTGAGGTTCATAAATTCCATCATTTCGGCCTCCCTTAGCTCTATAGGAAAGAACCAGTTGAGAAATGCCATCTTGAACTCTTCCCAAAGGATGACATTTTTTTTCTCTTCTCCATCTTCCATTGGGTGAACCAAATTTGTGCCATCCCCTTGAGTTGGTAGGCCACCAACTCCGCCTTTTCCTCCGAGTTAACTCCCATAATGGACAACACCTTATAAAAGTCATCAATGAATTCTTGCGGATCTTTATCCATCGTGGACCCATTGCTTTTTGGTTGGTTGATTCTAGTAAAATCCCTCACCCTTGAGGCCAGAGTAGGAACATGAGAGGTTTAGGCCCCTTGGTCAATTTGATTAGTCATGGCATAGACTAACATAATAATAGCACCCCGAAACTCTTTATGGGCCACTCCCCATCTTTAGGAGCTTAAGGAAAGAGAAGGGGCTGGTTGTTTCTCGGGTGTACGAGCTCTTCTTCCACTTGGAATAGGCATGATATAGAATAGCAAAGAACATTTGTTAGAGGAAAAGCCTTACCTTACTCCTAAAGCACGAAATAGATCATGAAGAAGGAAAACTTTCATAAAACACGTTATAGCCTCTTACTCATAGATGTGGTGCACTTTACAGCCATGAATAAGACTCTAATTGATGCGGTATGTTGGACTTTGAGGATCATTATTAACCTAATGCTCTAACACCAAGTTTGTGGTGACCCAAGCCTAGGGCCTAGATGTGACATGCTGAATGGGAACCAAAGGGGACCCAAACAAGCGTCTTAGCATAGCAATCACACATCATTGGTCGCAGAAGCAAAGTAAACAACAACAAGAGATAATAAAAATAGAAATCGAGACTAAGGGAAGTCATTGATAGCATAAACATAGAAGAGTCAAAGGTTATAGCATAAGTACATCAATTGTTCCAACAACACCTCTAAACATAGATTGGGTAGGGGCCAACACACTATCTGGACTCAACCATATAGTATCAAAGATCAATATAGAGAAATGACATAAGTAAGAGTAACATAGCTAGGGTCCCCAAACTTGAGGACTCACTAAAAGCTTATCATCAAGATGCCAAACTAGCGACATGGAGGATGATCATGAGGTGCTTCGGTCCCTACATAGTAACATCATGCAGGCATAGAGTATGCCTTAGTACATTTGAATGTACTAAGTAGGATGCAATACAACAATACATGGGCAACTTAATCATAATGCCTAAACATATGCACTGGGTAATATAATAAATATATGGCATGCATGATTAATGCATGAAGTAAAACATACTTGTAAAATATATAAATTGAGAATATAGTTTACATGTGTAGGAAGAGACCATACTTATAGACCATACAAACTATTACTTGGAATCCAAGGCGTATCACCCCCTTGAAAGGTGATTGAGGCATCTACCCATTAACATAGTAGATAGGCATGTCACCCCCCATCATAGTGGTCATGGTATATACCCCTCAAAATAGTAGATGGGCATAGCACCCCCATCATAGAGGTCAAGGTATACACCCCTCAACATGGTAGATAGGCATACCGCTCCCCATGAAAGTGGTCAAGGTATATACCCCTCAACATGGTAGATGGGCATAGCACCCCCATCAAAGTTGTCAGGATATATAACTCTCAACATGGTAGATGGGCATAGCACCCCCATCAAAGTTGTCAGGATATATAACTCTCAACATGGTAGATGGGCATAGAACCCCTCATCAAAGTGGTTGAGGCATGTTACCCCCCTCAATAATATGTGGTCAACTTGTAACAATTTAGTTTCTTTTCATGAATTCAATAAGTACATTCACTCCCTTAATCATCATAGATCCCGTTGACTTATAAACCATATGATAGATGATTAATAACTTAAGAATTCATGTCAAGATATTTTATCAAACACTTGGTGGGTGTGTAATGCTAGTTCAAATCATACGGTTCAAAAGTGAAATCATATGAGAAAACCTAATGTAAATCAACCCACAAACACGTAGTAAAACCCTCATGAAAGATACCATCATATCCCTCATCAAACCTCATAATGGATTATAGTTTCATAGCTCAAAACATGCATAGTCACAATAGACAAACCATCTCATAGTATAAGCTTGAAATAGGTGGACATGTGTTTCCAATCATCATTTCATAAAACCTGAACATAATTTGTAATCATAATCCATAATAAGTAATACCCATAAGTATTACAACTTGAAAACATGCAAGTTTCATATAAAGGAAGGTTGGGCACCATCGGTGAAAGGACCTAATAGTTGAAACCCACATACCTCAAATTTAGGGATTTCCTTGATGTAGATTTTACTGAGAAACTTGAACTTGAATGAAATTCTTGAGAT
>DF357419.1:14935-29195 GCA_000787875.1 Solanum virginianum | reverse complement strand
CGAAAGTCATATTCCGATGTGAGAAGGAGAGATCTTGAATTTAGGGTTGGTGATTGGGTTTACTTGAAATTCTCACCAATAAAGTGTGTAGTCCAGATTGGCAAGAAGTGTAAATTAAGCCTAAGGTTTGTGGGTCCGTATAGAGTGTTGACAAGGGTTCGTAAGGTTGCCTATGAGTTGGAGTTGCCCATGTATATTAATATGGTTCATCCGGTCTTCCATGTATCTATGTTGAGAAACTGTGTGAGTGACCCAAGTGCAATTGTACCTTTGGATGATATGGGTGAGGTAGTGTCACGACCAAAGCCTAGGGCCTAGATGTGACACAATGCAAGGGGAACGCGAAAGAACCCCAAGCAAGACTCTTAGCACATCATTACACATCCTTGGTCACGGAAGCAATAAAATAACAACAAGAGATAAGGATAACCAGAGCTAAGGGACATCTTTATATCATAAACAACAAGAGTCAAGAGAGAGTCAAAGCTTATAACATTACACATGACATGTCCAACAATACATGTACTACAAAGATAAGAGCGGGGACTAAGACAAGCAATCGGGCTCACCCTCATAGTCAACATATACATAAAAGAAAGATAGTCTTAGAACATAGCATGAGGTCATATGCATAGTCCTCAGAGTAGATGACTCTCCAATAAGCTTGAGAGAAATTGTACTAGCCAAGTGGAGGGAGATACTCAAGCGGGGCTTCGGTTCCTACATGGTGACATCATATTGGCATAGAGTATGCATTAGTACATTTGAATGTACTAAGTATGTAGGATGCAATGCAACAAGTGATAAACACCATAAAAAAATGCATACCATAGGTAATGGATAAGAATATAGCAATATGGCATGTGTGAATGATACTTAAAGTAAAACCATGTTTATATAGAACATAAACATGTGTAAGGAGAGATCATTATTAGTGTATATCCAAGGCCTACCACCCCCTTGGAGAGGCGAATGAGGTACAAACCCCTCGAGGTACAAACCCCCCGACATGGTTGATGAGGTACAAACCCCCCATCATGTTTGATGGAGTACAAACCTCTAAACGTGTTTATCAAGGTACAAATCCCTCGACATGGTTACATGAGCCTGCCACCTCTTGAGCTAGGTGATCGAGGTACAAACCCCTTAACAAGGTTACCCGAGCCTACAACCCCTCCGAGTGAGTCATGGTCAATTCCCAACACTATAGAGATAATATCATATAAATAAATTTCTTTCATCATCATAAAGTCATTCAACTCATAAGACATGCATTGGACATTCAATTCCTCAAGAAACCCATAATCGAACATTTTATCGAACACTTGGCTGGTATGTAGTGCTAGTGTAAAACCATGCAATTGAAGAGTGAAATCCTGCTAGAAAATTCAACGTACAACCTTCAATATATACTTGGTAACACCCTCAAGTAATATACATCAAAACCCTTCATCAAATTTCACAATAGATCTTAGATTCATAGCTCAAAACATGCTAAAACAACATGATTTCATGAAACCCCAACATAGGTGTAGTGAAATTCATAAAAAGTAAGACCCAAGATAAAATCAACTTTAAATCATGAAAGTTTTAGTAAAAGAGAGTTTGGGTATCATGGGTGAAAGGAACCTATGAATGAAACCTATATACCTTGCTTTAGAGATAGATTGATGAAGATTGGAGATGGAGAATTGAAGTTTGAATGATAACCATAGAATGCAGATGAGTTTTGAAACTTGAGATCATCAATCTTGTCTAAGTGTTTGGGAGTATATTTGGGAATGTCTTGAATGATATGAGGGTGAAATAAGGCTAGGTATAGGCATTTTCACGTGTGGGAAGTCATAGGCCCAAGACCCAAAGGACTTGGACAGGAATAAAATAACTGGGCAAAAAATAAGGCACTAGAGCGCCCCAGTCGCGTCGCGCTAGGGGCGCACAGGCACACTGTTTATGCGTAACTTTGAAAATTGAAATTGTGAATTGTTCTCTCTAAAATTAGGGTCCCATTTCCACTCAATTTGACCCTCTGAACGAGAATATGAAGTCAAATTTTTCATATCACGCATGAATTTTAAGATATATGGAAATTACAATTTTGGGAACTTTTGAGGCACATTTTTGGGCACTTTTGGGGTCGTTTTAGGTAGAAGATAATTTGACTTATGAGGAGGTTCCAATAGATATTTTTGATAGACAAGTGAATATGTTGAGAAACAAGGATGTAGCTTCCATCAAATTCCTTTGGAGAAACCAACAAGTTGAAAGTGCCACAGGGGAAGCCGAGGCGGACATGCAGAAGCATTACCCACATCTTTTTCATTCTACTCAAGCTGGTGGTATTAATTTAAGTTCCCCTATATAATATCATGTCTTAAGTTTCATCACTATGTCCTTTGCATGCATTCATGTTTATGTCGACAAGTGTATGGACGTTCATATTGATGTTTTTAAGATGATGTTTACATGCATTTGTGGCATTTATATTGGGCTGAAATTTTTAAGATTGTGTCTCTTATTATGTTTCTTTGACATTTGGGGACGAATGCTCCCAAGAGGGAGATATTCAAATTCCCAAAAATGTCCCAAAAATATGCCTCAGAAATACCCATAATCGTAATTTCTGTATATCTAAAAATCCGTTTGTAATATCTAAAATACAACTTCATATTCTTGATGAAGGGGAAAATTGAGTGGAAAATAGATATAACCATAAATTTAGAGGACCCATGGTGAAATTTTATTTTCACAAAAATTTCAAAAACAAAAGGCATCGGCAATGCCTCCGCGATGCGGACCCATCGCGAAAGTGTGTTTCCACTTCCTTAATTTGTCCTATTTAGACTAAGACATTGGGATCTTGTCCCCATGCCTACATATACATGAAAACACCTATACTTAGCTGCCATGATCTGAAGCTAAGGTCTAGGAGTGACATGGCGAATGGGAACCCAAAAGTCCCCAAACAAGCTTCAAAGTACCAGAATTTACATCATCCATTTGGAAGCGCATTAAAAATTAAACACATAGTTCTAAGGGAAGGGAAAGTAAGACTCATGTTGTGGAGATATCTTAGAGAAAGGGATTAGCATTAATTCACATAGCATATAACACATAATATCTAAGGGGGCGGGTAAGTACGATTCATGCTATGGGGGCAATTCGGGACTTAGGATCATCCACATTTCCACATCAAACATACATATACATATCAAAATTTCAATAATCAATCCATGATAGCCATAACCAACAGATAACCATGATCACAAGGTTCAAATACAACATATAATACATAGATCCGATGAGTGTCTACAAGATGTCCAACAATGCCTCTAGTCATAAGATAGGACGAGGTCCAAGAAATGTTCCGATAGATCCGATGCGAGTCTACAAGATGTCCAACAAAAGATAGAACGGGGGCCGAGACATGTTTCGGGCTTACCCTCAAGGTATAGATAAGATAAACAAAAGCCACTTAAGGTAGAGGAATGGTGGCTTGTACTTGGAAGATAGGACTCACCACAACCAATGTCTCAAAATTTGGTCTAGTCACCTAACGTTGGATGAAGCAATCTCCCGTCCCTACATGGTGAGATCATGTAGGAAAAAATATGTGTTAGTATGTTTGAATGTACTAAGTATGCGAGGTGCAGTGCATGTTAATTACCAAAACCTGCATACAATGTTAGATGGCAAGGACACATAATATAGAAAGAGATATATAACAAAGAATGGAATATAACAAGATGTCATGAAGACAATGATGCATAAAATGCAAATGATGCTTATACATAGTAGGGATATGACCTCAACCGACATGGGTAAGACCAAGCAAGCTATTACTTGGAATCCCGATGAAATCCCCTCATCAGTAAATTGGTGGTCTACTTGCCAAAGGTAAACCATACTTCACAGTATGGGAACCTATCCCATTTCATATGAAGCAACCATCCTTACGGGAACATAGCCCATTTTGGATAGGATTTCCACATATAGCATATCACGTCACATTATGAAGCAACCTTCCTTATGGAGACATATCCCACTTCGGATAAGATTTCACATAACCTATGTTAGGCACATAGTTCTAGGAAAAAGAGCACTCCTTTAATCCATTGGTGCTAAGTCATCATCCCACAAGAATACTCATAATATATATATATATATATATATATACACGTTCTTCCGAAAGAGGCAATAATTATTTACGAAACCATTTCAATGCATTCTTAGGCTTAAAGGCCAAACACCATCCATAATAATTCATAATTAGTCTCAAATGCCAAAATTCATTGCTTCATAGTCATAATACTAATGCATAGGAATAACCCATTTATATACAAAACGGTGCAAGCACCCAAAATGCGCAAGAGGCAAAAAATCGACATATAGGTGGTTACATTATTGTCATATCCAATATTTTATCAAAATCATATCATAGAATGTAATTGGGCTTAACCCATAACATTATTCCCAAAATAGTCCAATTTAATGAATGCAAATGCTATGAATGATATGAAAAGGGCATGGGTAATTGGAATTAGATATAAAATCAACAATACATTGTGAAATTAAAATAAATACACCATTAAATCCATATTTAAATTCAACATAAGGTCACTTATGCATAAATAGGTCTTAAAGAGGACATGCATACTATAATTCCATAAACATAAAGTAAATCCTTATATAATGTTTCAATCACCATAAAATCATCAAATAAATACAGCCCATACATAAATAGATTTTTGAGAATCATAATATTCAAAACCCCCATTTTAAGTAAGCTAGAAATTCATAAAATTGCTTGAACTTAGTTTGGGTCTCCTTGTTTGGAAGATAATCAAGAATCAAATTCACATACCTTCTCTATGATGAAGAAACCCCAAAGAAATTTGAAGGAGACTTGAAACTTCAATCTCAAATGTTAAAATCCCAAAGTTCTTTTGGTAGAACAACTTTGAGAGTGTTTTGAGAGATTCAAATAATGAGGGATAGGTTTGAATATTTGAAATAGGGTTTAGGTCTTTAAATGACCTTAGAATAGCTTAGGAATTCCCAAAATACCAATAGAAAAAACCAAATTTATGAAAATGTCATTAATGAATCAGAGTAAAAATATATCGAAAGTCACTTGACTAGAGGATAAATAGTCTATGTGGTATTACACAGTCCGTTTAATTGCCCGTGAACCCAGACTTATACAAATTTCTTAAAAATTGAACTTGGCTCAACACTTAGAAAATATTTCACTCCGGAAGCCTTATAGAGGGCCAAAACGGCCCGTTCCACACCATACGATTCATGTGGCTATTCATGGCACAAGACTTGGCAAAAATGTGGTGGTCTCAGGCTCCAGGGTAGTCTCATAAGTCATTAGATGTTTCACTGCCTGTTTACCGGCCCGTGTGGCAACACTACATAGGAGCGTCTTATGAAAATGGGCATAACTTCTTTAGGCTAACTCGAAATGAGGTGAAACCAAGTGCATTGGAAAGCTAATTCAAAGGGCTTTCATTTGATATATTGCAGGCCACCTGTTCATTTTATGCTAAAAGATATGACAATCTAAGTTGACCCTTCTACCAATACTTGTGAAAATTTTAACCTATAAAATTCATTTGAACTTGACTTGATGTAGGAGACCCATGATAGCCTTGAACTACATAATTAAGCTTGAATTGAAAGCTTGGAAGTGAACTTGGATCTAGCGTAGAGGTTTTATAGGGTATCACCATGGCCCAAAACTTTTTGAAACTAAATCTCAAGCATCACTAATCCTATACAAAAACTCTGGATCCTTACATCATCTCCCCCTTGGGAACATTCGTCCTCGAAAGTGTAAGTATAAGTCTTGAAAGGCTTGAATTAGAAAATAAAACTTCCAATTACAAGGTATAATGCATAATTCACCATTTGAAAATAATCACATCGTAAAAACTCATATCAAAACAGAATCAAATCATTTTAAAACATCATAAAATAAATCATTTTGATACACATGTATGCATGTCATGACATGAGTCTCAAGAGTGAAAGAATTAGGACCATTGAGAATAAGAAGACCTTAATACCTTAGGCTTGAGTAGATTTGAAAGGATAGAGTTATGCCCGTATCCTAATTGATTCCACACCCCATGTATGACTTTAAATATGTTGATCCTCGTTACGAAGCCTCTTCACTTGTCCATCCAAGATATCAATCGAAACTTCCTCATAAGAAAACTTATCCTCAACCTCAACTCCTTCGAAAGGAACAATTGCACTAGTATCACCAACCAACTTCCTCAACTTAGACACATAGAAATCCGAATGAATAATTAAAACTCACATACAGAGGCTAATCCAATCTATAGGCCACATTCCCACACTGCTCAACAATCTCATGAGGGCCTAGATATTGGGAAACTTAACTTGCTCTCCTTTAAAAAATGCATCACACCCTTAATAAGTGATACCTTCACATCCACCCAATCATCAATATAAGACTCATTATCCCTCTCTCTATTATCAAAGTAAAACCCCTTGGATGACATCGAACCATCCCTAACATTTCCCTAACTAATCCCACTCTCTCCAACGCCTCCAATACTAAACCTGGGCCTATAGAAGTCATCTCATCTAACCCAAACCATCACACCAAAGACCTACACCTTCTACCCCACAAAACCCCACACGGTACCATACCAATTCTAGCATGAATGCTATTGTTGTAAGCAAACTCAATTAGCGGTAGATGATTACCTAAATTAACCTTGAATTCTAACACACAAGACCTCATTATGTCTTCCAAAGTTTGAATTGTCCCCAACATTCAAAGTAGTCTCAACTAATAAGAAATGAGCCAACTTAGTCCTCTGATCAACAATACCCCAAAATGAATCAAATAGCTTTTGGGTCCAAGGCAAACTAACCATAGCAATCCATGTTTACTTCTTCCTACTTCCAAGTAGAAATTTCAATATCTTGAGCCAAACCACCACGTCTTTGGTGTTCTACCTTCGCTAGTTTACAATTAAGGCGTTTAGATACAAACTTGACTATATCCTTCCTCATACTATGTGACCAATACATTTCTCTCAAACCTTGATACCTCTTAGTAGATCTCGAGTGATTAGAATAATAAGAGTTATGGGCTTTACTCATGATCATCTCCTTAAGACCATCAATGTTCAAAACATACAATCTATCTTGGTACTAAATTACATCATCTCCCCATTAGGAGAAAACCTCTATCTTATTTCCGGCAACCAACCTTTTCAATACAACCAATGATGGATCTAGATCTTGCCTAACTCTTACATCAAGAGCCACCAAGGAGTCAATCCCATTTTGAACATGAATAACACCATCATTAGAGTCGACCATCATTACACCCAATCTTGCCCAATGGTAACATCTTTGGCCAACTCCTCCTATCCATCACCTTATAAGCCACACTTTGCATAAATAGTCCACTAAGAGCACTAGTTACAATATTTGCCTTGCTAGGATGATATCATACACTCACGTCGTAGCCCTTTTAGGAGTTTTAACCTTCTCATTTGCCTCAAGTTATGGTCCTTTTGGTTGAACACATATTGCAAACTCTTGTGGTTGGTGAAAACTTCCACATACACCCCATACAACCAGTGTCTCAAAAATTTCAAGGAAAACACCATTACCACTAACTCAAGATCATGAGTCATTTATTTATGCTTATGCACCTTTAATTGCCTTGATGCATAAGCCATCACCTCACCATGTTGCATATGTACACCACCTAACCCAATCTGAGAAGTATCACAACACATCACCAACTCATCTAATCCATTCGATAAAGTCGAAACAAGAGCCGATGTAAACTGATCTTTCAATGCCTAAAAACTCCTCTTATACCCATCCGACCATGCAAACTTGGCCTTCATTTGAGTTAACTTGGTCAATGAGATGCAATAGGTGAGAAACCTTCAATAAACCTTCCATCATTACCAGCCAACCAAAGAGAACTTCAAATATTCAGAGAAGCAAGCTTGCTAAACCGTGAACACCTTTCACCAACTCCCATAAAACCTAATTTGTTAGATCAGCTACAACCTCTTCCTTTCCTGGATTGCATTACAAGCCCAAAGTACCTCTCCCAATTCGGTAGAGAGGGATGGAGAAAGGAAACCTTAAGACACGTTCCATGGCACTATAATAATCATGTAAAAGTTAAACATTACCTAAATCGCTTATAGCCTCCTACCCATAGATGTGGAACGCTTCACACCCATGAACACGACTCTACTTGACGCCACTTGTTGGACTCGAAGGACTATTTATAAACCTAGTGCTCAGATACCATCTCTGTCATGAAACGGACCTAGGGTCTAGGAGTGACACACTGAATGCAAACCCGAGAGTCCCTAAACAAGCCTTAAAGGACCAAAATTTACATCATCAGTTCGAAAGCGCATTAAAAATTAAACACATAGTTCTATGGGATGGGTAAGTAGGACTCACGCTATGGGGATATCTTAGAGAAAGGAATTAGCATGAATTCATATAGCATATAACACATAATGACTAAGGGCTGAGTAAGTATGACTCACACTATAGGGGATATCTTAAGGAAAGGGATTAACATGAATTCACAAAACATATAACATATAATGACTAAAGGGCAGGTAAGTATGACTCACACTATGGGGGCAATTTGGGACTTAGAATCTTCCATATTTCCACATCAAACATACATATACATATCAAAATTCCCATAATCAATCCATGGTAGTCATAACTTAAAGATAACCATAATCATAAGGTTCACATACAACACATAACACATAGATTCGATGAAAGTCTACAAGATTTCCAACAATGCCTCTAGTCATAGGATATAATCATAAGGTTCACATACAACACATAACACATAGATTCGATGAAAGTCTACAAGATGTCCAACAATGCCTCTAGTCATAACATAGGATGGGGGCCAAGACATTTTCTGGGCTCACCCTTAAAGTACAGATAATATAAACAAAAGCAACTTAAGGTAGAGAAATGGTGGCTTGTCCTTGAAAGATAGGACTCACCATAACCAATGTTTCAAAATCTAATCTAGCCTTCGAACGGTGGATGAAAGTAATCTCTGGTCCCTACATGGTGAGACCATGTAGGCAAAAGTATACATTAGTATGTTTAAATGTACTATATGTGTGGGGTGCAACACATGTAACTTACCAAAACCTGCATACAATTTTAGATAGCAAGGGCACATAATATACAAAGAGATATATAACTAAGAATGTATTATAACAAGATGTCATGAAGACAATGATGCATGAAATGAAAATTATGCTTATACATAGTAGGGATGTGACCTCAACTGATATAGGTAAGACCAAGCGAGCTATTACTTGATATCCCGATGAAATTCCCTCATCGGTAAATTGGTGGTCTACTTGCCAAATGTAAAACATAATTCACCTTACCAAAACCTATCCCATTTCTGATGATGGAACCTTCTTAGGGGAACATATCCAATTTTGGATAGGATTTCCACATATAGCATATCATGTCACATTATACTTTAACTTATGGGAATCTATCCCATTTCATATGAAGCAATCTTTGTTATAGGAACGTATCCCATTTCAGGTAGGATTTCATATAACATATATTAGGAACATAGTTCTAGGAAAGAAGTACTCCCGTAATCCATTGGTGCTAAGTGGTCATTCCACAAGAATAATCGTAATATACATATACATGTTTTCAAAATAGGCAATAGTCATTTCCAAAATCATTTCAATGCATTCTTAGGGTTAAAGGCCAAACACCATTCATAATAATTCATAATTCGGCTCAAATGCCAAAATTCATAACTTCATAGTCATAATACTCATGCATAAGAATATCCCATTCATATACAAAATGGTGTAAGCACCCAAAATGCTGAAGAGCCAAAATCAATACATATATTTATGATCATATTCTTGTCATATCCAATATTTTATAAAAGTTATATCATAGAACGTAATTGTGCTAAACCCACAACATAATTTCCCAAAATAGTCCAATATTATGAATGCAAATTCTATGAGTGATATGAAGAACGCATGGGTAATTGGGATTAGATCAAAAATCAGCAATACATTGTGAAATTAAAATAAATAAACCATTAAATCTATATTTAAATTCAACATAAGATCACACATGCATAAACAAGTCTTAAAGAGGACACGTATACTATAATTCCATAAGGCAAAAGTAAACTCTCATATAATTAGTTAACTCACCATAAAATCATCAATTAAACACTAGACATGCATAAATAGAATTTTAGGAATCAAAATATTCAAAATCCCCATTTAAAGAAAGTTAGAAATGCATAAAATTGCTTGAAAATAGTTTGGGTCTCCTTGATTGTAAGGTAATCAAGGATCAAACATACATACCTTCACTAAGATGAATAAACCCCAAAGAAATTTGAAGGAGACATGAAACCCCATGCTCAAATCTTGAAATCCTAAGAGTTCTTTTGGTAGAAAGCCTTTGAGAGTATCTTAAGAGATTCAAATTATGAGGGATATGTTTGAATATTTGAAATAGGTTTTAGGTCTTTAGATGACCTTAGAATAGCTTAGGAATTCCAAAAAGATCAATAGAAATAACCGAATTTAAAAAAATATCATTAATGAATTGGAGTAAACATTTACCGAAAGTTGATTAGAAGGTAAATGGTCTATGTGCATTAACGGTCTGTTTACCTTCCTATGAACCAAAATATAGAAAAATTTCTAGAAATTGGAACTTGGTTCAACACTTAAAATAAATTTCAGTTCGGAAGCCTCACGGAGGGCCTTATGGCCCGTCCCACACCACACGGTTCTTGTGGTTATTATATGAACAAGGCATAGCCAAAAAGTAATCATCTTAGGCTCCAAGGAAGTCTCTCGAGTCATGAAATGTCTCACTACCTATTTACTGGCCCATGTGGCAACACTACACAGGAGGGTCTTACAAAAACGGGCATAATTTCTTCATTTGAACTCAAAATAAGGTGAAACCAAGTGACTTGGAAGGTAATTCAATGGGTATTCATTTGATAGGTTATGGATGACCCAGTTCATTTTGTGCTAAAAGATATGCAATTTAAAGTTGACTATTCCACCGGTACTTATGAAAAACTTAGCCAATGAAATTTTTTTGAACTTGACTTAAAGTTTTTAGACCCATGATGGCCTTGAACAACATAAATAAGAATGAATGAAAGGCTTGGATATGAACTTAGATTGAGCTTGGAAGTTCTATAAGGTGTCACTTTGCCCAAAATTTTCTGAAACCAAATATCAAGTGTCACTAAAGCTAAACAAAAAATTTGGGTCCTTACATCAGCCAATTTTTCAACTCAATATCACTCAAGACACTCTCAAAACCCGCTTTAACACTCAACCAAATATTTACTCCAAATTCAAGTGTCCCAAGCTTAATTCTGGATCTCAAGAACCTTATTCAAGCTTCAAGTTCTCATCCAAATCTACATCAAGGAGATCCCCAAATTTGAGGTATATAGGTTTCAAACATTAGGTCCTTTCATACATGGTGCCCAACCTTCCTTTAAAGAAAATTGCATGTTCCTAAACTGTATTACTTATGGGTATTATTATTATGAATTATGATTACAAATCATGTTGGGGTTTTATGAAATGTTGATTGGAAATATATGTTTACCTTTTCAAGCTTATACAATGAGATGGTTTCTCTATTGTGAAAATGCATGTTTTAGACGATGAAACTATGATCTATTATGAGATTTGATAATGCGTTTGAAGGTATCATACATGAGGGTTTTACTATGTGTTGGTGGGTTGATTTATATTAAGCTTTCCAACATTATTTCACTCTTGAATTAGATAATTTTGAACTAGCATTGCACACCCTACATTGCATTGCATCTAACATACTTAGTACATTTAAATGTACTAACGCATACTCTATGCCTACATGATATTTCCATGTAGGAGCCAGAACACCTCTTGATCATCCTCTCCATGGCAAGTTATGACATCTTGAAGATAAGCTTTGGTGATTCCTCAAGTTTGGGGATAGTAGCTATGCTATTTTTGCTTATGTTATATCTTTATGATGAACTGTTTATACAATGAGGGTGAGCCCAAAAAGTATCTTGGCCCCTGCCTAATCTATACTAGAGGCATTGTTGGACAAGTGATGTAATTATGCTTGAGCTTTGACTCTTCTATGATTTATGCTATTATAGACTTCTTTTATTCCCTTTATCCCCATTTATACTCTCTTGTTGTTGTTTAATTGCTTCTGCGACCAAGGTTGTATATATTATATGCTAAGAGGCTTGTTTGGGGTCCCTTCGGGTTCCCATTCACTGTGTCACATCTAGGCTATAGGCTTGGTTCGTGACAAAAATAAATATTACTTTTAGTTTCATAATTAGTGTATGCTATCTGCGGATAACATAGTACCTATTAATGAGACTTATGATGGTTTGTATTTATGAGCTTGACTCCTATTAATCTTAGGTTATTATGAAAGATTCCCTTAGTCCTACTTCCCATATAGACCCGACCTAAACTTAATGATAGTTTGGTGGTTTGAAGACATAGTGCAACACCCCTCATGTGCATCTAAATGCCCCGTAATTGTATTTCTCGAATATTTCAAAAACTCTGCGTGATTTCGAATTGTGTGGAAAAAGGGTAGCCCCTAAATTTTAGAAGATCCGTATCAAAAAATAATTTTTCTAATGGAGGCCGAGGCAATGTTCTTGCGCGCCCATAGTGTGATACATCGGGGGTACAATTTTGAAAAAATTTAAGTGTGCATCTGGTTCGCATCGCGCCAAGGCCCAGACCAGTGTAATTTTTCCTTATGTTCTCTAGTTTCGTCCAAGGGCATTTGGGTAATAACCCAATGCCCATTTAAACATTAAATCCTCCATCCATAGCTATTTTTCAACTCTAGGACCCACAAAACCTCTCCAAAACTTTATCAAATCCCCCATTAAAATTCAAGGTTATCAAGAGGAAGTTTTGGAATTCAAAAGCCCAATACAAACCTCAAGTTTTCCTCAACTCAATTTCAAGAAAGTCTCAAGTTAAGGTATATGGGATTAATTTATGGGTTGTTTCCACCCATGAAGTCAAACCTTCCGTCTTTTTCAAATTTCATGATTTTAATGATGGATATTTTATGGGTAAACACTATTATGCATTATAAACATGATTTGAGATTGGATTTTTCAAGTATTGATTAAGTATGCATAAATATCTAATAAAGCTATTTCCATGAGTTGATTTATGCTTATTGAGGCTATACATGACATGATTTATGAGACTATGAATCATAGAGAATTTCTAAGATGGATTTCATGACACCCAAACGAGGATTTTACTATTATGTTGGTGGGTTGATTTAAATGACATCACATTAAATTGATTTTACTCCTTCTTATCCTATACTCCTAAATTGCATGATTTTGAGCATGTGTATGCATACACACCATGTTGATTAAGCTTGCATGACTATGATTCTTATGTTGATAAAATGCCATTACATGAATTGCAAGACAAGTATTTCTATTGTGATTTATGAGCTCCAAAGCATATAATACACTCATGAGAAGATTCCATGATCTACAAGTGAATTACTGAGCTCTTATCCTATGTCTTATTTTCATGTGAATTGAGAAGCCTACTAGAAGGGATCATAAACCATGTTGTATGCCTCACCCTCTTGTATAAGGCATATGTTTACATGAAGGGGTCATGAACCATGTTAGATGCGTCACCTTCATTTACGACTTATTAATATGCATTACCTAAAGTCTACATGAAGGGTCATGAATCATGTTATATGCCTCACCCTCATGTACTACTTAATACCATGTACTATCTACTACCTACTGGAACGCATCATGACCCATGCTTTATTGCTCACCCTCTAGTACATGGTATTTGGATGAGCTATTCAAGTCACTTTATGGTGTGGAACAAGTTATGCAAGTATGATCATTCTCAAGCGTGTTTACACCTAAACAATGATTATACATATCATATGGAGTTCATGTCTATCGACTATGATTATGCATATTGATTATTATGTTTGTGCTTCTTGTTGCATTGACCCTGCATACTCAATACATTCCAAGTACTAATGCATACTCTATGCTAGCATGATATCACCATGTAGGGATCAGAGCTCTTATTGATCCTCGGACAAGTGATGTAATTATGCTTGAGCTTTGACTCTTCTATGATTT